>JAJOZX010003497.1:192500-327500 GCA_023014485.1 Bathynomus jamesi
TTGAGATAAAACGTCATTAATAAGCGGAAATTATCAAATTCTACTATATTAATAGAACTAGTTCATTGTGCGCAAAAGTGATGCAAGCGACAAGACGAGAGGCTGTTCTTGTATGAAGTTACGCTCTTGCAACCTACTTAGATCCACGTTACAAAGCTAAGTTATTTTCACCTAGTACATTAGAACGAGTTAAATCATCACTTGGCAAAGCAGTTGAAGAGCTTCAATCTCTTGAATCTGTCGCTTCGCCACCCACCAAAAGAATAAAAGTTTCAGTGACAGAACCAACACCTTCAACAAGCAAATCTATCACAGAATCTGTCTCTCAGTTTCTTGAGTCAAGCAGCAATGACGAGACCTACGCGATGTCAAAAGATGTAGTAAAAATGATCGAGAGCTATCACCAAGAAAAACGCCTGGCTGCATGTGACAATCCTATTAGTTGGTGGAAAAATACGCAGAATATCTATCCATACTTGAGTAAACTTGCAAGGAAACATTTAGCCTGTCCTCCAACAAACATACCAAGCGAGAGATTATTTAGCAGTGCTGGATTAATATATGATGAAAAGAGAACAGACTGGCAGCAGAAAAGGCAGAAAAGTTAATGTTCCTTAAGCATAACCTTCCTATAATTAAGTTTGAACATTAAACGATGAACATCTTAGTTTACTTTATTTTAATTACTCATTTATAAATATGCCTAATAAAACTTTAAAGTTAATATAAATAGTTATCAAGCTAATTAAAGATCTCTTTCTATAAGGGTGGAGGTTGGGGAAAGAGGTCGGTGGGGTGCATTTGAGTTGGGTTCACGTCCCGCATCCTGGTAACACAATTATGGTTTCTAATTGTGGCTGAAACTCAACAAAATATAACGAATTTATTTGCAGACGAATTCACTAATTGATTTCTATATTAGTTAGATGCTTGATATTATTTTATATGTTCAGAGAAAAGTACAGCAATTATTGTACAATTAATCAATTATACTACATTATAGCTACAGCTCTCTCTATATAATAACTTATTATATACGTTAAACACAACACATCTCGAATATATCCTAAAAAATAACGAAAATGTAGACATCCGTATCCGCATCCGCGGATGTTGAAATCAAACATCCTCATCCTCATCCGCATCCGCGGATGTGAAAAAAATGACATCCGCTACATCACTAATATATATATATATATATATATATATATATATATATATATATATATATATATTGGCCAATTGACGGTAGGCCCTACAACAAATATAATAAATGCCATTAAAATAGAGAGATTAATAGAGTCAGGTAGCTAACTGGTTAGAGGAATGGCTTCGAGCCAGGAAACAGCGGGTCGTTGTTAATGGTAGGGAATCGGGGTGGTTGGATGTAGGTAGCAGTGTCCCTCAGGGTTCAGTGTTAGGCTCATTGCTATTCGTAGTCTACATTAACGACATAGATGTAGGCTTGACCAGTAATGTGTCAAAATTCGCGGACGATACTAAAATAGGCGGTGAAGTTGTTAACGTGGACGATAGAAATAGGCTCCAAGACGATGTAAATAGGATTATGGAGTGGACGGATAAGTGGCAGATGCAATTTAACGTAGACAAATGTAAAGTTTTACATAAAGGTTCTCGTAACAACAATTACACGTACACGATGGATGATAGACAGTTAGCGAGCGTTGACGAGGATAGATTTAAGCGTACGCGTCTTTAAGGATTTAAAAGTTAGGAACCAGTGCCTGGAGTCTTGCGCAAAAGCTAATAGGATGTTAGGCTTCATAGCGCGTAATTTCGAATTTAAATCGAAGGATATTATATTGCCCCTTTACAAGTCCCTAGTCAGGCCTCATTTAGAATATGCCTTTCAGTTTTGGTGCCCGTGTTTGTGTGAGGATATTGATAGGGTGGAAAGGGTTCAGCGACGCGCCACGAAACTAATTCCGTCATTACGCAACAAGTCTTACGAAGATAAAATTAATGAGTTAGACTTGCATTCACTCGAAATTAGGAGATTAAGGGGGAGCTTATTGAAGTTTCCAAAATCGTTAATAAAATCGATAACGTAAATTTTTATAAATTGTTCATTTTCGATAATAGCAATACTCGCAATAACGGATTTAAATTACGTGGCAGACGTTTCATTATTAACATCGCTAAAAACTTTTTTACGTTTAAAGTAATTGACAAATGGAATAATCTTCCCGCGTCCATCGTGAACTCTACCAGCGTTAATATGTTTAAAAACCGTTTAGATAGGCATTTTAAAAATTTAACGTCGTTTAAAATAATAAAACAATTAGCAACAGGAGCTCTGGGGGTAATGGTCGAGGTTTGAGTCTGATGACAATTAATGTCAGCTTGTGACATGCCAGCGTGTGATATGCCAGCAGCAAAATTATATTAAAAAAAAAATAGACTGACACGAACTTAGTTGTAGCTCGTAACGTAAACTAACCCACTTTTTTTATACTCTTCATACTTTTTTTTTGTTTTTGTTCTTTTCTTACCCTCTCTTTACTTGCATGTTTGTAGTTTGCATGGTATGACAGTGTTTGAGTTAAGACTGTGTTTGCATGGTTTGTAAGCGTTCTTATTTTACTTCTTTTCATATTTCACCCCTTTCCTATTCTCTTCGACTTTTTCCCGACTTGTCGGCAGTGGCCGGCGGATAATGATGGTGAGTCTTTCTCTCTCTTTTTCTGAATGAATGTTAACCCACGAATGATAGATAGGTTTTGCTACTTACTTAACCCCTTATTCTCTTCTTTTAACCCCAACTTTCTTCCTTCTCTCGGGCTAACCTTAGAGTGGATCTTAGGGGGCTTTGTTAACCTTAGCTTCCGTAGATCTGTAGAGTGTATTTTTTTTCTTTAATTAAACCGAAACTATAATTAATAAAGTCACAAATAAAGGTTGCAACTGAACAAATGCAGGTACACAAAATAAGTGAGATTTAAGTCGAATGATTGATTAATAATTTTGTGCAGCAGCTTATAAGATGAATTACTTGGATTGGCAATTGCAGATTAAATGATTAACGAAAGTTGGTTGCGCGCGTGAATTTGTTTTTTACGGTTAAAATATGAACGACAAAACATGTCCAAGCTAGGACCTTAAAAATGGTCGTCACATGATGGTGGTTCACTTGCGACTGGTGTAGGTGGATACCGTGGATTGAACTTGATGCCTCAGGGGTATGCTGTGACGTCATCTTCCAAGGGTGAAGTATTATGCCCAGGAGATAGGAAAATGTTGGAGAGAGAAAAAAAAATGCGAAAAAAATGCTTGTCTGTAGATATCACTGACGCAGGACTCTGCTCTGTGTGTGTTGTTGAAGAAATGCTTGAGTGTGAAGAAATTATATATATATATATATATTAGGCCGTTTCGAAAAATCGAAATTTATGATGGCTCAACGCACACATACTAAAACAGTAATATGTCATAAATAAAGACTTCATGCAAAATATTAAGACAAGAGCTTATTGTTATCCCACCCCTCAATGCATATCTATTTTACCCTTCATGAGAAAATTTTCATTTTTCTGGCAAATATATTTATTTATTTTGTGATGTCCTCTTAAATTTGGTATATAAAATTCATAAATAAAATTGGAAGATAAGTAGGTCATTTTCAGGAATGGTCCAGTAACCCCCCTATATTCTTTAGAGAGAATTCTAGAAAATTCTTCCTTCAGGATAACTATTCTAGAATTTCCATTTTTTCCCTTTATGGATTATATGATGTTTTATTTGCTTTTTCATCTATAATTACTGATATTTTCACAAGTTTACTGTTCTAGAAAGGTTACTTCATTTTACTTTACAACTTTCTTACAGTAATCAAGACATAATATAATTTAGGTGAGTGATTAATGACTATATTATATTATTAAGACTAACAGGTGGTAAAACTTTTTCCCTCAGAATTATGGCAAAAACCAGAAACAAGTGTGAACTCTGGTTGGTCGGACAAGTGCTGGAAGAGGGTTTTCCTGAGAAGCAGCTTCCAACTAACAGTGATGTCCTTAAACGTCTTTTTTATCACATTAAGGTGGGAAAGCAAAATGTCTCTGTAGCTTGCGCAACTGTAGCCAACGAAGTTATTGCTATGTGGGAAAAAGCCTCCTTAATTACATCCCACAAGCCTTATATTGTCTCAAAGCTTAAAAGACTTTACAATAAGCATGAAGGGCTGGTCAAGAACCGAACTCGACGAACTCCTACCCAAGAGAAGAATGAAGCAGAATTTGTCACCAGCTTAAAGAAGCTTTTCGATGTAGCTCATTCA
Organism: Bathynomus jamesi; assembly: GCA_023014485.1. Lineage (NCBI taxonomy): Eukaryota > Metazoa > Arthropoda > Malacostraca > Isopoda > Cirolanidae > Bathynomus > Bathynomus jamesi. The sequence goes on from JAJOZX010003497.1 coordinate 196,798, forward strand.
GAAGTGGAAACAGAAATAAAATTGCAGGAGGATAAAGATTTTCTTAAGGATCAAAGGAACGATCGGAAAATGATTATGGGTCCAGAAGACAAGGAGTTTTCAAGAAAGGCAAAAGCACGACAGATAAGCATGGAAAGAATGGAAAAACTTCGCAGGAAATCAAAGGAAGAAATGAGGCAATTGACAAAGGTTGTGGATCTCAACCAATGTGAAAATTCCGGTTCAGAAGGAAGTGAAGAATCATCTGGTGATGAATTGTTCTACAGAGCACTCTCATCATCATCTTCAAAAAAGGAGAAGCTTGAACCAGGTGTAATTGTTAGGGATAAAAAGTTCTTGGCTGCTCTGGACCGCACTGGAACATCTGCAAGAGCTGCTATGCACATTGTGGCACCTGCCCTTTCAGCTGCTGGAGTGGAAAATGAAGAGATCACACTTTCATCATCCTCTATCTACAGGTCTCGGCGATCAACACGGATGCAGATGGGAGAAGACATTAAAGCCAGTTTCCAACCAAATACCCCTTTAATAATTCATTTTGATGGAAAGCTTCTTCCATCCATGCATGGGGGTAAGATTGATGTAATGCCCATTGTTGTGACTGGTGCAGGCGAATTAGAAAAATTACTGTGTATTCCAAAGCTTATTTCTGGAACGGGAGAAGAAATGGGGAGAGCAGTTTTAGATGTCTTGAAGCAATGGCCACAAGTAAATGAATGGGTAGCAGGCCTTTGTTTTGATACTACTGCAAGCAATACAGGTATCCATGCTGGGGCTTGTACCATCATCCAAAAGGCCCTTCAGAGATCACTCCTTTTTCTGGCATGCCGCCACCATATCCACGAGCTTCTTATCACTGCAGTTTTTGACATGTTTTTCTCTTCTTCGGGTCCACAAATTCCCTTATTCAATCGATTCAGAGATTGTTGGGATAACATTGATCAGCAGAATTACAAGCCCTATGAACCCAATGATCTCACCTCAGAATCTTTAGATCATTGGATCTTGAAGCACAGAGACAAGCTTATTTCTTTCATCAACTCCAAACTTCAAGAGGGCCACACTCGAGGTGACTACAGGGAATACTTAGAACTTGCACTTATCTTCCTTGGTTGTCCAATGCCTAAAACAAATAAAGGCTCTGATAGCAGATTCCACTACCCAGGAGCTTACAGCAGAGCTAGATGGATGGGAAAGGGCATCTATTCCTTAAAAATTTACTTATTTAGGAACCAATTCCTTCTCACCCCTCATGAAAAACAAGCTCTGATACGAATAAACACCTTTTCAGTGACAGTTTATCTTCAAGCTTGGTATACATCTCCAGTTGGAATTGATGCTCCAGCAAATGATTTGGCCCTCCTCAAGATGCTACATATCTACAAGATCCAGGTTGATAAGGAAGTGGGTGCTACAGCCCTCAAAAAACTTCAGAACCATGGTTGGTACTTGAGTGAGGATCTTGTAGGATTTGGCTTTTTCTCAAACCTCGTGACTGAAGATGATAAGGTTCTAATGCTCCACAACCTTCACCACGCGCCTCCTCGAAAAGTGAGGGCAAGAAAGGTGGACCCCCGAATGTTGCAAAATCCCAATGACTTAAAGATTACCAGTTTTGTCACAACTCAAACACAAGACTTCTTCAAGTGTTTGAAAATAGAAATTCCCAAGAAACTTCAAGACATTGAGGAGCACCGTAATCGGGTCATGGCAGTCAAAGTAATCAACGACTGTGCTGAACGAGGAGTCAAACTGGCTACAGAGTTTAATGAGAAGCTCACAAAGAGTGAGGAAGAGAGACAACTGGCCTTTCAAATCATTGAAAATCAGAGAAAGGAGGTCCCTCAGCCACTGAAATCCCTATATTCTTAATCAATATATGTCTTAAATAGAATTTAAGTCGCTTTGTTTTAAAACATATTTTTCGTTCAGTCTTATATTTGCTCTAATTATCCATTAATGTAAAAGAAGTGCCATCTGAGGGGTGCCTTTTTATCATTCAAATAAAATGATATTTTGTCTATTTGTTTTTCTTCCTTTATATAAAAAAATAAAAGTGTGTGCGTTTATCAAAATTCAATTTGAAAAATTACCATATAATCGTGAAACGGTCTAATATATATATATATCAACAAAAACGTCTCTCTGGCAACAGTTTTCAACTTTATTAATCCTATCTATTTTAGCTAAACAATTTTTAATAAATTCTCTCCGTTATCTTACATCTTTTTTTTTTTTTATTTATTCATTTTTATTTTTAAAAGATTGTAAATCTGAGCTTAGTTTCAATTTTGTTCTTTGCATGAAATATTCACATTTTGGCTTTTTCGTAAGATTTATCGCAAAAATCTGCAACCATTTTCCGCTTCTCTCTTTCTAAGTTCGATATTATTTTTTTACATATTTTTCAAAACTGTTTTTACCTTCATTCAATTTTTTCATTTCCATTTTCAGTATCTTTGGAACACTTTATCTATCTATCGACAGGGTGGGCCGTAAGTTTCCATACATAGGAAAAATAAACATTTTTTTATGGACAACCATTTTTATTTATATAATATGCTCTACATGGTTGCCATTGTTTTGAAAACACATTTCAATACGTGTTCCCCACTGTTGATGAACACGCATTAGCACAGTTGACGTTATGCTTGTAATGGCGTTGGTGATACGTTCCTTTAGATGATTTATGTCTCGTATCTTTTCCTGATACACCATAGCCTTCAAGTGCCCCCAAAGATAGAAATCAAGGGGGGTGAGATCTGGAGATCTGGGAGGCCACTCCACAGGACCACGCCGACCAATCCAAGCATCCGGAAACTGCTGCTGATCCAAATACCGACGCACGTGAAGACCATAATGAGGTGGAGCTCCATCTTGCTGGAAGTAAACTGGGAAGTTACCTTCCTCGTTTAGCAGGGATGGGAAAATCTCTTCTTGCAACATGTTATAATGTTATAATGTTTCAGACCAACAAAGACCCTAGGATCCACTCATGGCTGGTCTACCTAACTGTATGTCCTCCGTGGTGGTGGAGGGGACCTACAATTTTACGTGGGTTCCGAACCACAAGAACATAAGAAACTTATTTAAAAACTGCGGGTAAATTGGCAACGACCAATTTTTACGAAACTAAATAGTTATCAATTTAAAAATAATTAATTATCGGTTTAAAACTAAAGATAGAATCTCTCGGTCCAGAGGAGCAAGTCATAATAGACTACTATCCACAAATATGTTACATTCTATATCTATTTATAACGGACATGCAAATATATCAGATCCAAAGAATCCGGTCAATTTCATTACGGTATCCATCAAGTCACGGTCCATATCGATTGCGGACCAAGTCAAAATTTACAACCATATACATTATCAATTTAAAAATAATTAATTATCGATTTAAAACTAAAGATAGAATCTCTCGATCCAGAGGATCAAGTCATAATAGACTACTATCTACAAATATGTTACACTCTATATCTATTATATAACGGACATGCAAATATATCAGATCCAAAGAATCCAGTCAATTTCATTATGGTATCCATTAAGTCACGGTTCATATCGATTGCGGACCAAGTCAAATTTACAACCATATACATTACAATATATACACTTACGAGGAAAAGTGTAGGTGTGGCTGTAAAGACTGTACAGTAATGTAGAAATGTGTGTGCACCCATTATGGGTCTCCCATTTAAAGGTGTTTGTGGGGCAAGTGAAGATCATGAGTTTTTCAATACCTCACAGTACTATGGGGGGCACCGCTCGGCAGAGTAATCTCTTTAAATGGGGTGTGTAAGGACAGAGAGTATCCCCTAACCCAAGACGCTGCCTCCCTATATCCCACAACACTTGTGTTGAGCTGTGGGATCTATCCCCACAAAGCCTTAATTTTACTACCTTAAACTATACCCTTTCTATCAACATGCGCGTCCAATCGATTCTTAAACATGTTTATAGACGTGCTACTAATTACTTCTACCGGCAAACTATTCCAGCTATTTACTATTCTATGCGTAAAAAAGTTTTTCGCAACTGCTGTCTCGAACCTTCTACTTGTCAACTTACACCCGTTATTTCTAGTCCTATTATATTGAGATATTTCGAAAAAGCTATCTCTATCTACGTTATCAAACCCATTCATAATTTTGAAAACCTGGATTAGATCACCCCTTAACCTCCTAGTCTCGAGTGTAGTCAATTTTAACTCTTTAAGCCTATCCTCGTACGACTTTGACCTAAGAGACGGAATCATCTTAGTTGCTCGTCTTTGAACTCTTTCGAGTTAAGATACCTTTCGGCATTAAGATTTCCACTGACAAAAATTGGTCCAATAATTCTGTCACCCCATATCCCGGCCCACACCATCACTTTACCGGCACCTTGCATCTTCGTCAGACTCAGCCAGTTAGGGTTAGCATTACTCCAATAACGTATGTTTTGCCGATTAACCTCTCCATTGACGTAAAAATTTGCTTCATCAGTAAACAAGATCTTACAAACGCATATTCTTAGGGTATCTGAAGCATAAAAACAAACGCTTAAATTTTCCTATGTATGGAAACTTACGGCCCACCCTGTATATATATATATATATATATATATATATATATATAGGGTGGGTGAAACAAAAGTGACCCCTTAGAGGTAAACTGCCATATTAAAAAAAGCAAGGGGACTACAGTTCACAAACTTCATAGATGCTTACCTTACCATGTTGTTCGTCTTAATTGAGAAGTTGCTCGATGTGTCCCCCTTCCTGCTCAACGCAGACCTCCAAACGTGGACGCCACTGATCAATACACCTGTTTACATATCGTTGAGACACCTTCTCCCAGCCGAGCAGAATTCTTTCGCGTAGTTCATCTACGTCTCATATTGGTACCAGGGATGTAAACTTTGGACTTCAAGGCTTCTCAAACACCATAATCTAGTGGTGAAAGAGCGGAGATACTAACCGGCCACATATTGGGTTCGATAAAATCCGGTGTTTCGTTCTCAAGGAATGTGATAGTTTGGCGTGCTCTGTAAGCAGGACCTCCATCTTGTTGGAAAGTATATCTTTCACCACTAATTCGTCGAATATCAGTTAGAGTGAAAGATATACTTTCCAACAAGTTGGAGACCCTGCTCAGAGAGCACACCAAACTGTCACATTCCTTGAGAACGAAACACCGCATTTTATCGAACCCAATATGTGGCCGGCTAATAGTCCCGATCTTTCACCACTAGATTATGGTGTTTGGGAAGCCCTGAAGTCCAAAGTTTACATCCCTGGTACCAAATATAAGAGACGTAGATGAACTACGCGAAATAATTCTGCTCGGCTGGGAGAAGGTGTCTCAACGATATGTAAACAGGTGTATTGATCAGTGGCGTCCACATTTGGAGGCCTGCGTTGAGCAGGAAGGGGGACACATCGAGCAACTTCTCAATTAAGACGAACAACATGCTAAGGTAAGCATCTATGAAGTTTGGGATCTCTAGTCCCCTTACTTTTTTAATATGACAGTTTACCTCTAAGGGGTAACTTTTTACCCACCTCTCTCTCTCTCTCTCTCTCTCCTCTCTCTCTCTCTCTCTCTCTCTCTCTATATATATATATATATATATATATATATATATATATATATATATATATAAAGTGTTCTATTTTTCAACCTATTATTACGAATTTTTTTTCTTCTATTTTTTCCCATTTCTGAACTTCCCCTAATTCCCTTTCGATGACGTCAGCACAATTAGAAAGAAATTAAGATATAATGATGACGTCATCATCGTTTTACTTGTAAACTTCTTCCGACTCTAAAAACATTTTATTTTCTGTGTCATTAAATTTAGTTAATATTGTTCCGATAAAATTACCTCTCTCTCTCTCTCTCTCTCTCACATATATATATATATATATGTATATATATATATATATATCAACTGTTTATTTGATCTTGTTAATTGGTTTTACAAATTTTAATTAAGATATGAATTGGTTTCATAAAGCAAAAACTTTAATTTTACAATAATTTTTGGCTGGGAAAAAAAAATATATATATATATATATATATATATATCGTAAAGAACGACGCTTGTATAGGAGAACATTCCGCGCAAGATGAGAAGAGCACGAACAAATGAAAAAATGAGGTAACCACCCGGGAATCGAACCCGGGATCTTCCGATTGCCGGTCAGATATGATAACCACTACACTATGGTCCTCACTCAATCAGAAGTCGTTCTCTCTTCTCATCTTGCGCGGAATGTACTCCTATACAAGCGTCGTTCTTTACGTTATTTATACTGCGTGTTCTTTGCAGTTGAAATGTATATATATATATATATATATATATATATATATAAATATAAAAAAAAAAATATATAACAAATATTTCAAATAACTTTCACTATTTTTTTCTGTCAATGGAAATTGATTCGTTTCCTTTCAGCGAAGAAAATTTCGTTATTAAATTTTGATAATAAAATTATAATTTCAAATCCTATATTTAATTAATTTAATTGGTAAATAATATTATTTCTGACATTTTAAATCTAGATGTACCGTTTCAGTATGTCGATATATATATATATATATATATATATATATATATATATATATATATAAACTTTCCATGTTGGTTGGGTTATATATATATATATATATATTATATATATATATATATGTGTGTGGTGTGTGTGTGTGTGTGTGTGTGTGTGACAGTCAAAGTGTGTAACCAGCCATTTCGCGTAATGGCTGAAACTTTTAGTCATTTCGCGAAATTACTAAAATCTTCAGCCATTACGCGAAATGGCTGAAATTCCACCTTGGTCATTTCGTGAAATGGCTAAAATGACTTTTGTCATGAATTCATAGACTCCGCCGCGAGGCCACCGATGGGGATCTCACCCTCTTTGTGTCGCGAATTCAGCTCTCGAACGAGGCAAGCGATATTCGACACATGATCGAAGAAGTCATTGGTGAACACAGTATATTGATAGTTAATAAACTAAACACGAAATCTCCGTATTATAACTCTTTTAAAGTAATAATTAAAGGTGTAAATGCGCATTTCAACCCGTATAATATGAGTCAATGGCCAGACGGTATTATTGTTAAGGAGTTTATTAACTTTTCCAGGAGATTTGATAAGAGGCAAAATAATAATAATAATAATATATAATAATAATATAATAATAATAATAGGCGCCCTAACGGTAATGTCTGAAAGTTGTACTGTGTATAATAATAATAATCTTACTAATAATAAATTCTCTATCAGTCATGGCGGATAACATGTTGAAAATAGTCTCATATAATGTAAGGTCAGTGAGGAATTCAAGTATTCAACTGTAGATGTTCATAAAATCTGCGACAGTACAGATTTGATACTCCTGCAGGAGCACTGGCTACTTAAGCAAGAGCTAAAATTCCTCTCTACCATCCATGATGACTTTATGTACCATGCGTCATCAGCTGTAATCAGCCAGCTGATATAAGGTTTAAAATGAATGGTGAAGTAATTGAGGAAGTACAAGAGTTTAAGTATTTGGGTCAAACTATTACCAGCTCCTTGAGTGATGACTCGGATATAAGAAAACAATCTCGCAGCCTGTGTGCTAAAACGAATATGACCATAAGGAACTTCCGATTCTGTACAAGTGAAGCTAAAGACACTCTCTTTCGTACTTTCTGCAGTAATTTCTACGGACACCAACTGTGGGTGAATTATAAAAAAGGTTCTGGCAGAACCCTAAATTTGCTGTACAACAGGTCTTTTAGACTCTTACATAAATTACCCTCGAGATGCTCAGCGTCGCAAATGTTTGCTACCCGCAATGTCCCGAGCTTCCCGGAGGTAACAAGACGTGCTCAACACAGTCTAATGCAAAGAATTAAAAAATCAACCAACCCGATCATCCAAGCTATCCATGAGTCCTGTCATTTATCCTCTAAGCCAGGGTTCCCAAATTGTGTTCCGCGGAACACTTCTCACGGTATACAAGTGTTCCGCGGAACACCAATTTGGGAACCCCTGCTCTAAGCTATGGACTTTTTGGTACGAAAACGTCTGTCTGTAGCTCCACTTAACTTCGACATTACAGTATTATTTTTAATCAGTTGTATATATTTCTATCCTTAGTATATGAACTGCCATTGTATTAATAATATTTGTCATATGGACTATACAGTAGTCTGCCAATAAACCTTTTCATTTTCATTTTCATTTCATTAACTAACTAAATCTGCTAAAACATACATACATCCACAGGTATGTTCAAATAAGTGAGAAATACACTTCAAATACACATTTGAACACATTTAAACATTTGAACACATTTGAATTTGAATTTTCAATATAGAGGTTTTCAAATATTAACCGGGCCTTCAATGTTATTCCGATGTCCGCCATTGAAGGCCCGGTTAGGTCAACTGTATGCCCTTGACAATTAGTTAGGTTAAGTTGTTTTATTTTCGTTAAAACTAAAGAAAATAACACAACTTAACCTAACCAATTGTCAAGGGCATACAGTTGACCTAACCAGGCAAATGATCTTGTACGAAATGACCAAGGTGGAATTTCAGCCATTTCGCGTCATGGCTGAAGATTTTAGTCATTTCGCGAAATGATCAAGTGAAACAGCCATTTCGCGAAATGACTAAAAGTTTCAGCCATTACGCGAAATGGCTGGTTACACACTTTGACTGTAAAATATATATATATATATATATATATATATATATATATATATTATATATTATATATATATAATATATATATAAAGGGTGATCCAGAGAAATGGGACCCAAAAGAAACCCCTGTAACTCTTAAAGTATAAGTCCTTTTATAAAATCATACGCATCATTCGAAAGAGGATAGTTACAAGTTTGTACAGGATTGTATAGGTTTTGACAATACAAGACAAGATAAGATACAAAACAAAATAAAAGTGTTAGTTAAAACTAACCCTTCAAGATGACTGCATGGACTGTGGAACAGCTGCGTTTCATAACTGAGCAATATTATGAGCATGGAAGAAGTGTAGTTTCAGCTCTTAGAAGGTGATTTTGACATCTGAAAATTTGTCTTGAAAGATCTTTGAGCTGAAACTACACTTCTTCCATGCTCATAATATTGCTCAGTTATGAAACACAGCTGTTCCACAGTCCATGCAGTCATCTTGAAGGGTTAGTTTTAACTAACACTTTTATTTTGTTTTGTATCTTATCTTGTCTTGTATTGTCAAAACCTATACAATCCTGTACAAACTTGTAACTATCCTCTTTCGAATGATGCGTATGATTTTATAAAAGGACTTATACTTTAAGAGTTACAGGGGTTTCTTTTGGGTCCCATTTCTCTGGATCACCCTTTATATATATATATATATTATATATATATATATAATATATATATATATATATATATATATATATATATATATATATATATATATATATAAACTTTCCATATTGGTTGGCAAGGAATACATTTTACACTTGAATATTGCAAGTAGACGATAATAAAAACAATAATTCATCTAATGTTGGTTTATCATTATTACTCTTTGAAATGTTTGAAGGGGAAACGTATATTCCTGAGGGGGAAACGTGTATTCTTGAAGGGGGGAGGGAAACGTCTACTCTTGAAGGTGCGATTAATATTTGTCCAAATAATTGGTTTCTTTGTTGACAACAGGTTAATTGTTTTTGGCGGAAAATTTACCGTTGAATCTACGAACGCTGAACACCAATTATAGAATTAATTGCAACGACTCACTACTCCTATTTACCGTTGAAAACACTCAAGCAGAGTTAATAACATAATTACAGACTTAGTTCTCATAATAAACAGTAAGAAAAAAAAAAATCGATAAGTTTACAGTTAAAAACCGCTTTTGTATGCATAAATCCTTTATATAAAGGGACTTTGTTTATTTATTCATTATGTAGCTACACTTCAAATTTGTATCCATAAAATAACTTGACAAGTCTTAATTATACTCTCCTCCACCCCCTCCATGAAAGAAATGCCTCTTGTATACACTGCTTTTGCAATATATAGATGTGTGTGTGTGTATATATATATATATAGTGAGCTATTAAATAGCGCTTCATGGTGAGATGAATACAGTGTCTGCACTTTTATAATTTCGTGTGAAAGCCACATGTTGTAGAATGTCAAGCAGAGAATTGCTATTATGTTTATTTGCTAATATGTTATTAAAAATATTAGTTTTATTTTGACAAATGAACACCATATTTTACCTTAACTTGCAAATTAACTTTGGCTTCGTCATGGATATATATATATACAGGGTGGGCCGTAAGTTTCCATACATAGGAAAAATAAACATTTTTTTATGGACAACCATTTTTATTTATATAATATGCTCTACATGGTTGCCATTGTTTTGAAAACACATTTCAATACGTGTTCCCCACTGTTGATGAACACGCATTAGCACAGTTGACGTTATGCTTGTAATGGCGTTGGTGATACGTTCCTTTAGATGATTTATGTCTCGTATCTTTTCCTGATACACCATGGCCTTCAAGTGCCCCCAAAGATAGAAATCAAGGGGGGTGAGATCTGGGGATCTGGGAGGCCACTCCACAGGACCACGCCGACCAATCCAAGCATCCGGAAACTGCTGCTGATCCAAATACCGACGCACGTGAAGACCATAATGAGGTGGAGCTCCATCTTGCTGGAAGTAAACTGGGAAGTTACCTTCCTCGTTTAGCAGGGATGGGAAAATCTCTTCTTGCAACATGTTAAGATACCTTTCGGCATTAAGATTTCCACTGACAAAAATTGGTCCAATAATTCTGTCACCCCATATCCCGGCCCACACCATCACTTTACCGGCACCTTGCATCTTCGTCGGACTCAGCCAGTTAGGGTTAGCATTACTCTAATAACGTATGTTTTGCCGATTAACCTCTCCATTGACGTAAAAATTTGCTTCATCAGTAAACAAGATCTTACAAACGCATATTCTTAGGGTATCTGAAACATAAAAACAAACGTTTAAATTTTCCTATGTATGGAAACTTACGGCCCACCCTGTATATATATATATATATATATATATATATATATATACGGGTATGAACTACAGTGTTTGTCATTTACCATTACTTATTCAGACTATAGTGGATTTAATTTTCCGAGGAGAGTTCCTTGCACCATGCACGGTCTGTGCGTATTATATATATATATATATATATATATATATATATATATATATGAGGAGAGGAGAGGCGAGAAGCTTGACCTTTGTGAAGTGAGGAATCATTGTACGGAACATTTGAAAGGTTGAAATGTATATGTATGTATGATATATGTTAGCGGCAATAAACGAAATCAGGAATTAAAATAATGCCTAGGCAATGAGCTGAAAGCTAAGAATGCATATAGCATTAGTTACAATGGTCACTTTTACTGTTTATGTTATGTTAGGCTATGTTATGTTATGTTATGATAGGTTAGGTTAGGTTATATTTATTATTATTATTATTATTATGATTATTATTATTATTATTATTATAGATATATAAATAGGCATTATACTTATGATTATATACATTCTTAGCTTTCAGCTTATTGCCTAGGCATTAAGCTTAATGCCGGATTTCGCTTATTGCCGCTAGCATATATATATATATATATATATATATATAAGAGGAAAATCAGGACACTATTCAGGCAACGAAGACAAACCGTAAAACATTTCCACGGATGCAGAACTGATGCAAAGCGACTTAAACTAGAGGGGAAGCTTGGCGAAATAGAAATGGACCTAAAGCAAACATTTATACATAAGACAAACGAGGAGGAAGACAAGGTAGCAGAAAACATAAAAAATAACCCAAAATACTTCTACACGTTTGCGAAAAGAAAAATGCAGTGTAAAGATAATAATGATTGCAGATATTGATGCAGATGTTAAGGACAGTATTGTACGAGTATCATGTTTTGCAGATGACGCAAAGATATGTAAGGAAATATTGAACGAAGGTGACATAAGAAAATTACAAAACGACATTGAAACATTATTTCAGTGGGCAAAAGACAACAATATGAAGTTCAACAAAGATAAATTCTAACTTTTAAGATATGGTAATAACAAGGAGCTGCAGAATAAAAGGTACAAAACTCTGCAAGACAAACAGATAACACCAAATCTACAAGTCAGGGGGTCGTGGAGTAATAATGTCGTCGGATGCAGAATTCAGAGCGCTCTACAACATCAAAATTACTGCTAGAAAAATAATGGGAATCATCTGGAGGAGCTTCCGCAGCAGAAAAGCAAACATCATGCTCAAATTATGGAAGAGTCTAGTCCTACCAATAATTGACTATTGCTCAGTACTCACAAGCCCAGATAGAAAACGAGACATTGCGAACATTGAAGTTATATAAAGAACTTTTACGTCTAAGATAGAGGAAACGGAAGGTGAAGACTACTGGTCTCGACTACAATCCCTGGAACTCTACTCTCTCGAAAGAAGGCGCGAGCGATACACAATAATATACATGTGGAAAATACTTGAGGGCTCTGTCCCTAACATTAGAAATGAAATAGAAACAAACTGGAATGAGAGAAGAGGCATATTTTGTACGGTCCCAGCTGCGGTGGGGCAAGGGGCCATGAAAACGAGGATGGAAAATACCCTTAGAATACGAGGCCCAAAGCTTTTCAATGTTCTACCAAAAGAGTGAGGAATCTCCAGCACACCGACCTGAATAACTTCAAGAAGCAGCTGGACAGATTTCTGTGCAAAGTCCCTGACCAGCCCTACGAGGGCAGGAGGAAATCAGACAGCAATTCCATCCTTCACCAAATCCCGCAAATGAGGCGGGATGCTGCAGAGTGGTCGACCGCAGGTCGATCCTGAACCGTCGTTCAAACTCACCTAAAGTAACCTAAAGTAAGTATATGTATATATACGCCTCGGTGGTGTAGTGGTTAGCGTCGCTGACTACGAATCCATCGGCCCCGGGTTCGAGACCCGACGGCAGCCGGCGCGCAGCAAAACCCAGCTGTTCATCCTTTCACACAATAAAGAAAGTGGTTGGTAGATAAATGGTGGCTTAGTGGTTAAGACGCTGGGCTGCTGATGGGGCGTGGTTCGGATTCCATGTTAAACTGTAGGTCTAAGGTGGAGTGAAAAGCTTGACCTTCGTCAGAATGAACAATTCGGGCGGAAGCTAACCAAAGGTTATATATATATATATATTACTTTATGTGAGTTTGAACGACGAGTCAGGATCGACCTGTGGTCAGCCCCTCTGCAACATCCCGCCTCATTTGCGGGATTTGGTGAAGGAGGGAATTGCTGTCTGGTCTTTTCCTGCCCTGACGCATGGCTGGTCAGGGACTTTGCACAGGAATCTGTCCAGGTGGTTCTTATATATATATATATATACATTTGACTGCAATGACCACGCAGTATATTAATGTATAGAAACGACGTAAGTATAGAGGAGTGTTCTGCACACGAGGAAGAGAAATAACGAACAAATGAAAAATGAGGTGACCGCCCGGGAATCGAACCCAGGATCTTCCGATTGCCGGTCAGATATGCTACCACTACACCACGGGCCTCGATCAGTCAGAAGTCGTAATTCTCCTACATAGGGCAGAAACCAATGCCTTGAGAGGGCACCCTCGCAAATCGTGAATATGTACATTTGACTGCAATGACCACGCAGTATATTAATGTATAGAAACGACGTAAGTATAGAGGAGTGTTCTGCACACGAGGAAGAGAAATAACGAACAAATGAAAAATGAGGTGACCGCCCGGGAATCGAACCCAGGATCTTCCGATTGCCGGTCAGATATGCTACCACTACACCACGGGCCTCGATCAGTCAGAAGTCGTAATTCTCCTACATAGGGCAGAAACCAATGCTTTGAGAGGGCACCCTCGCAAATCGTGAATATGTACATTTGACTGCAATGACCACGACCACGACTTCTGACTGATCGAGGCACGTGGTGTAGTGGTAGCATATCTGACCGGCAATCGGAAGATCCTGGGTTCGATTCCGGGCGGTCACCTCATTTTTCATTTGTTCGTTATTTCTCTTCCTCGTGTGCAGAACACTCCTCTATACTTACGTCGTTTCTATACACATATATATATATATATATATGTGTGTGTGTGTGTGTGAAAATTATTTCACGAAAGTAATATGTGAATAATATTTATGATGAAACTAACCACGAAAGAAAAAGGAAACACAGAATGGTGCTCAAGCGCTTTCGTCTAATGACATCCTCAGGAACAGTTTTTCATATACTGCATATATATATATATATTAGGCCGTTTCGAAAAATCGAAATTTATGATGGCTCAACGCACACATACTAAACAAATAATGTCATGAATAAAGACTTCATGCAAAATATTAAGACAAGAGCTTATTGTTATCCCACCCCTCAATGCATATCTATTTTACCCCTCATGAGAAAATTTTCATTTTTCTGGCAAATATATTTATTTATTTTGTGATGTCCTCTTAAATTTGGTATATAAAATTCATAAATAAAATTGGAAGATAAGTAGGTCATTTTCAGGAATGGTCCAGTAACCCCCCTATATTCTTTAGAGAGAATTCTAGAAAATTCTTCCTTCAGGATAACTATTCTAGAATTTCCATTTTTTCCCTTTATGGATTATATGATCATTTATTTGCTTTTTCATCTATAATTACTGATATTTTCACAAGTTTACTGTTCTAGAAAGGTTACTTCACGTTACTTTACAACTTTCTTACAGTAATCAAGTCGTAATATAATTTAGGTGAGTGATTAATGATTATATTATATTATTATTAAGACTAACAGGTGGTAAAACTTTTTCCCTCAGAATTATGGCAAAAACCAGAAACAAGTGTGAAGTCTGGTTGGTCAAACAAGTGCTGGAAGAGGGTTTTTCTGAGAAGCAGCTTCCAACTAACAGTGATGTCCTTAAACGTCTTTTTTATCACATTAAGGTGGGAAAGCAAAATGTCTCTGTAGCTTACGCAACTGTAGCCAACGAAGTTATTGCTATGTGGGAAAAAGCCTCCTTAATTACATCCCACAAGCCTTATATTGTCTCAAAGCTTAAAAGGCTTTACAATAAGCATGAAGGGCTGGTCAAGAACCGAACTCGACGAACTCCTACCCAAGAGAAGAATGAAGCAGAATTTGTCACCAGCTTAAAGAAGCTTTTCGATGTAGCTCATTCAGAAGTGGAAACAGAAATAAATTGCAGGAGGATAAAGATTTTCTTAAGGATCAAAGGAACGATCGGAAAATGATTATGGGTCCAGAAGACAAGGAGTTTTCAAGAAAGGCAAAAGCACGACAGATAAGCATGGAAAGAATGGAAAAACTTCGCAGGAAATCAAAGGAAGAAATGAGGCAATTGACAAAGGTTGTGGATCTCAACCAATGTGAAAATTCCGGTTCAGGAGGAAGTGAAGAATCATCTGGTGATGAATTGTTCTACAGAGCACTCTCATCATCATCTTCAAAAAAGGAGAAGCTTGAACCAGGTGTAATTGTTAGGGATAAAAAGTTCTTGGCTGCTCTGGACCGCACTGGAACATCTGCAAGAGCTGCTATGCACATTGTGGCACCTGCCCTTTCAGCTGCTGGAGTGGAAATTGAAGAGATCACACTTTCATCATCCTCTATCTACAGGTCTCGGCGATCAACACGGATGCAGATGGGAGAAGACATTAAAGCCAGTTTCCAACCAAATACCCCTTTAGTAATTCATTTTGATGGAAAGCTTCTTCCATCCATGCATGGGGGTAAGATTGATGTAATGCCCATTGTTGTGACTGGTGCAGGCGAATTAGAAAAATTACTGTCTATTCCAAAGCTTATTTCTGGAACGGGAGAAGAAATGGGAGAGCAGTTTTAGATGTCTTGAAACAATGGCCACAAGTAAATGAGTGGGTAGCAGGCCTTTGTTTTGATACTACTGCAAGCAATACAGGTATCCATGCTGGGGCTTGTACCATCATCCAAAAGGCCCTTCAGAGATCACTCCTTTTTCTGGCAATAGCCACCATATCCACGAGCTTCTTATCACTGCAGTTTTTGACATGTTTTTCTCTTCTTCGGGTCCACAAATTCCCTTATTCAATCGCTTCAGAGATGGTTGGGATAACATTGATCAGCAGAATTACAAGCCCTATGAACCCAATGATCTCACCTCAGAATCTTTAGATCATTGGATCTTGAAGCACAGAGACAAGCTTATTTCTTTCATCAACTCCAAACTTCAAGAGGGCCACACTCGAGGTGACTACAGGGAATACTTAGAACTTGCACTTATCTTCCTTGGTTGTCCAATGCCTAAAACAAATAAAGGCTCTGATAGCAGATTCCACTACCCAGGAGCTTACAGCAGAGCTAGATGGATGGGAAAGGGCATCTATTCCTCAAAAATTTAATTATTTAGGAACCAATTCCTTCTCACCCCTCATGAAAAACAAGCTCTGATACGAATAAACGCCTTTTCAGTGACAGTTTATCTTCAAGCTTGGTATACATCTCCAGTTGGAATTGATGCTCCAGCAAAAGAAGTGCCATCTGAGGGGTGCCTTTTTATCATTCAAATAAAATGATATTTTGTCTATTTGTTTTTCTTCCTTTATATAAAAACATAAAAGTGTGTGCGTTTATCAAAATTCAATTTGAAAAATTACCATATAATCGTGAAACGGTCTAATATATATATATATTTTGTGTCCCAAAGAAGTGGCCACCTCTTTCACCAATCTAATAAAACAAAAAAATCATATTTAAACCTTTTATATTGCCTGTAAAACGAGAGATAGTTTATTTAAATAGGATAAATAGTATCTTTGCAAATTCAACACGAACAATAGTTATTAAAAAATAAAGATGACAAGAATGGTTATTAGAGACTTAGGTGAACATTAAAAAAGTTTACAATGAATAAAGACAAACTGCATAAAACATTAACTCAGCAAGTGTTCAATGCGTCCGCCATTATTATCAATGAACAATTGTAGCCTCGTGCGTTACTAACGAAATACTGTAGGAATGCTATCTTGATTGAGTTCATTCCATGCTGTTAAAATGCATTCCCGAAGTTGACTGACATCTTGAATGTTTTGTCTGTCAACTTTGTCAACTAAACGTCCCTATATGAAATAGTCAACTGGATTTAAATCCAGACTATTTGATGGGCAATTATTTTGGCGCGATGAAATCGGAACATTGTTGTTGCAAATATGCACTGGTGCGCTAAGCCTCTAATTGTCAACTTGTCAACTTTTATTTTTTAGCAACCATCGTTCAAGCTGAATTTGTAAAGAGACTACTCGATCGATTTAAATAAGTACCTGTCATTTTATAGCCAATATAAAAGGGCGTATATGATTTCTGTTTCATTTAATTATCCTTGGAAATGTGGTTTTTCTTGAAATGTGGTTTTTGTTGTCTCGGTGCATGAAAAAGGTGGCCACATTTTTTGTGACATAGTATGTATATATATATATATATATATATATATATATATATATAATATATATATATATATGTGTGTGTGTGTGTAGACACACTTCAGGCATTTCTTCAGCGACATTTTCAGGCAAGAACTCCTTGTTTCCTTCGATTGCTTCTCTCCTGCCTCAAATAAGGCGTCGTTGTTCTCGACCAGTGACACATCTCGAACCAAAAACCAAGGAAATAATGACGTCACGACATCGCGCTTGACAGGCGAACTCCTCAGTTAGCTTTCACCACTGAAGATGTAAAAACTCATTATAATAGAGTAAAAAATAGACCCTTCGCCTGGACATATTTTTCATTTTTTTCGAAGCGTATAAGACTCAAATTCATTCGCACGTATACTTATGTTATTTAATGACCTACTGAGCAATTATTATTCTATGCAATTAACTTAAGTTAAATAAATCAAGAATTTTTAATTACCCATCTAGTTCAACCAATTGTAACTTTTTTAGTGTGACTTTTATTATTTATTTACTTTTGTTAATTAAAGAAAAATCTAATTAAGTTTATTAATCACCTTCCTTTAATGACATTTATTTTAGTGACCCCTCAAACAAGCAAACATTATTTAATTATCTAATTACATTAGTTATAGTGCCGATAAGAAGGTCATTTATATATATATATATATATATATATATAATTATATATATTTTTTAACTGCAAACAACACACAATATAAGTAATGGAAAGAACGACGCTTGTGTAGAAGAGCGTTCCGCACAAGATGAGGAGGGAGAACGAACAAGTGAAAAATGAGGTACATCCTGGGAATTGAACCCGGGATCATCCGATTGCCGGTCAGATATGCTATCCACTACACCAAGGACCTCGATCAATCAGAAGTCGTAATTCTCCTACATACGAGCAGAAACCAATGCCCTGAGGAGGCACCTGCGCATGCCGTACATACTGTATATACATTTTAACTGCAAACACACAGTATAATTAATGTAAAGAACGACGCTCAGGGCATTGGTTTCTGCTCGTATGTAGGAGAATTACGACTTCTGATTGATCGAGGTCCTTGGTATAGTGGATAGCATATCTGACCGGCAATCGGATGATCCCGGGTTCGATTCCCGGGAGTACCTCATTTTTCATTTGTTCGTTCTCCCTCCTCATCTTGTGCGGAACGCTCTTCTACAGAAGCGTCGTTCTTTACATATATATGTGTGTGTGTGTGTGTGTGTGTGTGTGTAATGGGAAAGCTTATGTTTGCTCAAATTAATAAAATTTCAAGGAGGCTCTCCTAAAACTTGTTTCATACGGTAGTTTTATTTATTTATTTTTTTTTCGAATTCATTTCCGGAACTGCACCAACTCATTAGTCGTTACAGATGAGTATACATATTTCTTGCGCTTCAGAACTCCTCTCCTCTGAAAGTTTTATCTGAAAAATGTCCTTCGAACTTCAATAATTAAATAACAATTAACGAAAAGTAGATGTAAGTGAATTCGTGTAATATAATTACGAAAGTCGTAATTGTCTGATGAAACCTCTACAAAAGGTACTTAATGCAAGCTCCATTTGGTGGTTTAATTTCCCGGTAATTAAGTCAATTGACTACATTCTGAGTATACTCCACGCGGAGTATATCAATTGTTAATTATGTAATTGCGCGGCATTATAAGATCACAAATCGTTTTAACAATTACACAGATCGTAAAATAAGACTGTCTGACTACACCTACTTTGAATTGTTATTTATGCGAGTACATAATTACCCGGTAAGTACTGACAAAATGGGTTCAGTAATTATATACAATTTTATGTCATTCAGATTCTACAGATGTAGAAATAGCTTTGCGTGGATTTTGGCGGTTTGTTATTGCAAATGGCTGTTTACCTTTCTTTGTCTTTCCTGAAAGGTTTTTTTTTTTATTTACGGCAAGCACGTTCAATTCATGAGGGGGAGGGGAAGGGGGGGGGGGGGGGGGGGGGGGGGGGGGGGGTGGGGGGTCACCTAAAATAACGTGTTATAGTTGCGTAATTACATTTCCATTATTTTTGCACCCATGCTACTACTACTACTACTACTAATAATATATACTAATAATAATGATAATAATAATATAGTCTAATAATAATAACAATAATATAATAATTTCTTATCATAACTATGCCTTAAAATAATGAAACCCTAAAATTTAGAGCGAATGTGGCCGCGCCATTTGAAAAAAAAAAAAAAAAAAAAAGAGAAAGCGCAACAGACAGAATATTATATTTCTTTTTGTCAATTGTTTTTGGCGATCTCAAATTGACGGTCAGGATCTGATAAAATAATATAAATAAATGAATTTGAGAGAAATTCTAAAAATAATTGGTGTTTTATTTTTTTAAAAAAATAATTGGTCTTTAGTTTGAAATGTTTGTAATTTAAAAAAAAAAAATTGCGGAGTATTT
The DNA here is from genome assembly GCA_023014485.1 of Bathynomus jamesi. Classification (NCBI taxonomy): domain Eukaryota; kingdom Metazoa; phylum Arthropoda; class Malacostraca; order Isopoda; family Cirolanidae; genus Bathynomus; species Bathynomus jamesi. The sequence goes on from JAJOZX010003497.1 coordinate 216,759, forward strand.
TTTTCATAATACTCTCTCTCTCTCTCTCTCTCTCTCTCTCTCTCTCTCTCTCTCTCTCTCTCACTCTCTCTCTCTCTCTCTCTCTCTCTCTCTCTCTCTGTTTGTCCCCTTTCTCACATTTTCCTCTGATAATTTTTTCTTTCCAGCACCATGTACCTGCAGAGGGAGTGCTCTGTTTGCTATGTACTTATTTTTCCTATTTTGTGACTGGCTAAAAGTATATATATATATATATAAGTGACGGAACTTTTTCTGTTGAAGGCGTATATGTTTAAACTGAAAGTTGTGGAGGATATAACAGGATCAAATATGCTTTTTGTAGACTTTGCCTGGTCACGAAAGCACGCTGTAAAAGCTACTCCACCTCAGTGACGCCCGAAATGTCGGAAACTGCGGACATAAAAATTAAAGTAGATGGATTACAGTAAAACATCTGTCATAAAATGTGGGTATCTCCTTTGGATCGACTTATCATATTATGCACGATGTCCTGGGATACAGGAAGGGAGCAGCCCGATGGGTTCTAAGATTGCTGACTGAGATGCAGAGAGCAACCAGAGTCAGTATTTGCGCCAGTGACAGCGAAGATTAAGAAGAGGAAAAAGGACATATTCGGTCTCTAATCGCGTTATTACTTGTGACGAGTCTTGGTACTATTATTATATCATTCAAAAAGGAGGGCTAAAGATAAGGGCTAAATCAAATTAGTTCACGCCTTCAAAAGGCAAAAGTGGTCTGGAGTGCAAGGAAAGTCGCGCATCTCGTCTTTGAAAAACAAAGCATTATTTATGACTATTGTGCGCCTGGAAGCTTGACACTCATTGGTGTTTACTATTCTGGCCTTTTGAAGAGGCCATTGAAATCGAAAATTTGACAAAAGAGGCCCGACTTCTCTGAGAATGGATTGATCTTCCATCACAACAATGCCCTTGCCCACACTAACCTTGTTTATTGCAATACCACCGACTAATTCAGCATCGAAATGCTACCCACACTATAAAAATTAAAGAGGTGTTCCTGCCACCAAATTACGGTGTAATTATTTCCTTGACATCATACTTCTAATAAACTAAATTAAATTCTAATTTTAAGAGGAAAAACTGACTCATGAGTAGTTCATTTTTCCTTATAATTTACGCCATTAGGAGTGCAATATTTTCCTATGATATTATAGAATTGTAGAGTAGTTTGGTCGCAGATGAGATGCCACCTAAATATAGGCAAGTTTTATTTGTTTTTTACACTGCATTCTCCCTACAGCTCTTTGTGACTTTAATCTGTTTCCTGAGTAAAAAAAAATAAATCCTGAAGGTTTTGAAGGTTTGAAAGCGGCAGGGAGTTGAACAATACCGCATGGGTATATTTAACACTATGTCAAAAAATAGCTTCTCAGCAATGAAGGAGTAGATCAAACGGTGCACTTTTATTACTGTTGCACGTAAATCCTGCTGAACAAATCTTTTTTTTTTGTCAGTAACATTGACGTAACTTTCGTGTAACTTTACTGAATAACTTTTCTCCGTAATATTTTTGTCAGTAACTTTCATGTAACTTTTGCATGTGTAACTTTCTCGTAACAAACATGTACTTGAAATAAGCGATATGTTTTAGGGAAAGCTGAAACGCACAAAATGGCAAATAAGATATTTATTATATAATTATACAATACTTTGAAAATAGGACCCATATATACAACTATTAATACTATAAACACCCAGGAATGTCTGTCAGTCTGTCACGCTCGAAAGAGAAGAAGATTCTTGATATATATGGGCGATATTTGTATTTAATGCATTAGAAAAAGGCGTAATGAATTCTACTTTTAATTATAATTTTAAAAAGTGTAAAAAATATTTGCTTTTGCGTTCAGCTTTGAGCCGAAATTTAATCTGCGGCTAAGTTCAAAAATTTACCAAATGAGTTCTTTTATGCACTTTCATACTGGTGCTGCAACCATTACAGACTAAATATTTTTACGGCTTTCAAAAAGTCTACTTTATTGTATCAAGATTTGTGAAGCTTAAGATTTTTATGGCTGCATTCTTTTTTATAGTTTTATTGACTGAATAATTGACTCCCCGGTAACTGGGGGGGCCTGCGGCTCCCCAATTACTGAGGCCAAAGGCCCAGCACCACGGGCGTAGCTAAATGGGCCCGTAGGGCCACTTTAGCTAGTATATATATATATAATGTAAAAAATAGTGCTTTGAGTTAAAACAATTAAACACATTTTTTCATTTTTTAAAATATGTTCAAAGTTCAAAGTAGCTACGTCTTGGCCACGCCGCAACACTTCTTCCCGTTAGATTAGTGAGGTTAAGCGACGCTGGGTCTGTTCAGTCGTAGGATGGGTGACCTTTCTCTCCGTTCAGATGATGTAGCGACCCGTAGATGATTCGGATTCTGAGTAAAGCTGTAAGTTTCCATCACATGACATTTGCTGTCACGGTGGAGGTCAAACAACCCAAAACACTATTATTATTACATGCTTGCCAACATTTGAAAAGCAAAAGGGGTAGGATTTGTAATCAATGCCGGGGGGGGGGGTCCGGGAGCATGCCCTTCCCCCGGGGAAATTTTTGAAAATCTAACTTTAAATGATGCACTCCAGTGATTCTGAGCATAAAAGGTTTGATATTACTGTATTGCATTGTACTGTATTATTATTATTATTATTATTATTATTATAGCCTTCACATCGGTAGGGTTGGCAAGTATGTTATTATTATTATTAACACGTACAAAGTTACAAGTTTCTCCTACAATTAACATCTGAACATTTTAGAGATTTACAAATCAAATATACAGTACTGTTGCCATATAACCCAGACATGTCAACTCTCACGGACTTTACGTCTCAAACTCCCTTATGGAATATGTTTCCAATTATCAAAATCAGGCACAGGCAAAATCAGGCAAAATCAGGCAAAATCTCACGGATTTTCATACGTCAAGGTGACGTCTCTCTATAACCTAATACGTATGAATGAATACAAATGAAAATACTACAAAGGAAATATTTCTTAGAAAGAAATTCTGGATCACCTGAAGATCAGGAACCCCAGCCTTCTTTAGTTAGCCTTATAAGGTTAACTAACGAAAATATCATGTCCTAACCTAGCCAATCGTTAGGTCACCTGTACGACCTTGATGATTGGTTAGGTTAGGTCGTGATATTTTCGTTAGTTAGCCTTTAAGGCTAACTAAAGAAGGCTGGGGGCCCTGATCTCCAGGTGATCCCTAATTATAATGTAGGCTATTAGCAATCTGCTTTAAATTAATTTCTAAGAAGTAGTTATTTGTGCATTTCTTTTTGTAAACTGAACATTTAATGAATATTCAGATATACTTATCATACTTCCTTTTAAGCGCCTTCATTATTTTGCCTTGCGCCAGGAATCTCTAACTTTTATCGTTGGAAATCAGAGGCAAAGCGAAAGTACACAGGTTTATAATTAGAAAGTACACATGTTTATAATTAGAAAGTACACAGGTTTATAATTAGAAAGTACACAGGTATATAATTACAAAGTACACAGGTTTATAATTAGAAAGCATACAGGTTTATAATTAGAAAGTACACATGTTTATAATTAGAAAGTACACATGTTTATAATTAGAAAGTACACAGGTTTATAATTAGAAAGTACACAGGTTTATAATTAGAACGTACACATGTTTATAATTAGAAAGTACACAGGTTTATAATTAGAAAGTACACAGGTTTATAATTAGAAAGTACACAGGTTTATAACTAGAAAGTACACATGTTTATAATTAGAAAGTACACAGGTTTATAATTAGAAAGTACACAGGTTTATAATTAGAAAGTACACAGGTTTATAATTACTTTTAATCGTAAAACGTAAACATCAAATCATCTTTGCCGTTACTTTATTTTCATTAGAATTTCATTTTTATAATGTAGCTATATTAATTATGTAATTTATAGGACTCTGTAGATTATATTTACTGTATATGGGAGAGCCTATGGTCTTCAAAGCGTTTAAAACGTTAGGCCTAAGAAAAGGTTTGGGGAAAAATAGTGGAAAAGGGAGTCGTAATTTTTCTTAAATCTGAAAAAGTGGATCACCTGAAGATCAGGGCCCCCAGCCTCAGTTACCAAATGATATCTTCGTTAAAACTAACGAAAATATCACGACTTAACCTAACCAATCGTCAAGGGCGTACAGTTGACCTAACCGGGCATTCAATTTAATTTATTATTATATTTGGTACTGTAAAGCAAAAAACAAGAATACATGGGAGCTCTGATCTTCAGGTGATCCGAAAAATTTATGCCAATGTTACACATTAATTTCCGTGTTACAGAAAAGTTACGTTTAAATGGGTAACGGATGTGCGACTTACAGTATATGTAAAACTGTATAGGAGTGGGAGCTATTGAAGAATAGGGACCCCAGCCTTCTTCAGTTAGCTTTATAAGGCTAACTAACGAAAATATCATGAGCTAACCTAACCAATCGTCAAGGGCGTACAGTTAACCTAACGATTGGTTAGGTTAGGTCGTGATATTTTCGTTAGTTAGCCTTATAAGTCTAACTAAAGAAGGCTGGGGTCCCTATTTTTCAATAACTCCTAGGAGTGTAAGAATTCAGTACATTCACAAGGAAGGAAACTACTCTAAAGCCTCGTAATATATATATAAGTCCTCGCTAATCCGACTTAATGTGGCAGTCGGAGGGTCGGAATAGTGGGCGCTTCCTCTTAGCTATCGTGAGTTTGTCAGTTTATGCCAAAAATCATATTGTTGTTTTGAACACTTTATATAACATTACTGATATTTTGATTCTAAATTATCTAATATTACTATTATAATAAAAAAATACAATAAATTAAATATAAAATAAGTACATTACATGTAAATGCAAATAACTCACCAGATTATCTGTGTAGTCGATCTTGTAACGAAGAAGGGGTCAGTATGTTGAAAGTATTTTATTACAGTATTCGACATATACATATTTACACTACTTTTTATATAATGAGATTTCAAGTAGGCCATTTTCACCACCACTAAATGTTTCAACAACAGGTCGGAATAAGGAAGAGTGGGTCGTATTAGCCTGGGGCAATGCGGTGGTCTACAGTCGGAATAAAGGAGCGTCGGAATACTGTGTGGTCGAATTATTTAGAATTTAATATATATATATATATGAAGTTGTGTGGTGGGGGTAGGCTTTTATTTGTTGATTTCAGAATTTGTTTTCTACTATTACTAACAATTCTGCCTTTTTTTCTGGACTTAACCATGAGTGGATGTTGCGGCTTTTGCTTGTTGCTTCCTTATAATTTAGAAATTCTAAACTATTCACTGTTTTGTATAAAATAAACGTCTTTCCAAGACATTATTCTTCCTTTCCTAAAGAAAAGACAGTGCGGACAACATCTGTTTCGCAATTTCAATTTAAAGGTACAAATACTTATGTATAATAAGTCGGTCAGGAAGGCCAGAATCTGGCACTGCGTTCAGGCCAACTAACGTTGCCCATTGCGCCAACTTCTGGATAATTATTAACCACCACCATCACTTATAGGGAGCTACGGGAGTTGATAATATATATATATATATATATATATATATATATATATATTATAATATAGGGCCTATCAGAGGGGTGGGGCTAGGAGGGCCATTTTGCCTGGGCCTCAAGCTTAAGAGGGGCCTAAAATTTAGAAACTTTCAGGTTTGAATATGTTTTGCAGTGAAAATAATAATTAGGTTTAGCTATGGGCCTCAAAAGCTGGAAGTGCCCCGGGCCTCTCTGAACCTCTGAGAGGGCCTGTATATATACTATATAAATATATATATACACAAACGAATAATAATAGTAATAACAACAATAATAATGAGTAAATAAACAAACCAACTAACACATCATTAAAAAAAATTCCTACTGTAATTATATGATAACAAAATTGAAATAATTCTTGCAATAATTACCTCCTCGTATAGCACAAAAAAGAAAAAAAAGAAAAAATCCTTTTTCAGGTAATTACATCATCAATATCATTTTCAGTATCAAGTGATTAACATTTAATAATATGGTGAAGTGTTTCTTTGTTAAAAATTACGGGAGAAAGGTCGTGATTCGAGGCTATTAGTCGCTTTGCAACACGGGGATGAGGTCGGGGGCGGCGGGACGGGAGGAGGGAGGGAGGGAAGGTTCAGGGGGGGAGGGTTCAATTTTTTTTTTTTGGAACACCCTGTCCCGTAATAGCGGCCATCAAAGGGATTCGTTATAATTGAGAGGATTAATTTCATAATTCTCTCGTAAACTGTTTGTAAAAAAAAAAAGAAAAATTAAAATTCAATGATCGTTTATAGTTTATAATTTATTCAAATTTTTTTTTTTTTTTTTTTTTTATCATTTTGAATGTTTTACAGATTTGAGGTTTTGAAGTTTCGTAAATACATCGCTTCAATGAGGGATTTTATCATGTATTTTTGCATCGTATATTTTATATATATATATATATATATATATATATATATATATATATATATATATATATATATATATATATATGAGAGAGAGTCTACTGCAACCGTGTATATACAGTATGTGTGTGAAGAACAGTAGTAACTTGGTTCCTTACAATATTATATCTAATGCGCACAGTCTCAGTATAATACTGCAACCAGTGTTCACATTTAGTATAGAAAGTCGCACTGGAAGAAGAGCGTAAACTTTTTACTTCTTTAAAGAGTTAAAGATATTTTAGCGATCATTTTATGTAGTGAGACACTGATTAAGGATTTAAGTGATAAAAAGGAAACCGTACGTATCATATTTATGACTTCGGAAAAAGCGCGTGATAAGCCGCTTAAAATGATATGGTAAGCTGTCAAAAACATTCAGAAAACTCTTAGCGGATAGTAATGCTTGTGATTTTCATCGCTCTGCCGGGGGCAGAAGATGATTACCTATTAAGCTAAGATTTTGTAGAGGCTATTTTCTCATGCATGCGCAAGTTTTTGTGGGGCAAGTGAAGATCATGAGTTTTTCAATACCTCACAGTACTATGGGGGGGCACCGCTCGGCAGAGGAATCTCTTTAAATGGGGTGTGTAAGGACAGAGAGTATCCCCTAACCCAAGACGCTGCCTCCCTATATCCCACAACACTTGTGTTGAGCTGTGGGATCTATCCCCACAAAGCCTTAATTTTACTACCTTAAACTATACCCTTTCTATCAACATGCGCGTCCAATCGATTCTTAAACATGTTTATAGACGTGCTACTAATTACTTCTACCGGCAAACTATTCCAGCTATTTACTATTCTATGCGTAAAAAAGTTTTTCGCAACTGCTGTCTCGAACCTTCTACTTGTCAACTTACACCCGTTATTTCTAGTCCTATTATATTAAGATATTTCGAAAAAGCTATCTCTATCTACGTTATCAAACCCATTCATAATTTTGAAAACCTGGATTAGGTCACCCCTTAACCTCCTAGTCTCGAGTGTAGTCAATTTTAACTCGTTAAGCCTATCCTCGTACGACTTTGACCTAAGAGACGGAATCATCTTAGTTGCTCGTCTTTGAACTCTTTCGATTTTGTCTATATCTTTGCGCATATGCGGATTCCAAAATTGGACCGCGTACTCCAAATGGGGTCTAACTAATGATTTATAAAGAGGAACTATAATATCGCGCGATTTGTACTCAAAATTTCGAGCTTTAAAACCTAACACTTTGTTCGCCTTATTGACCGCCGCTGTACTTTGTTTCGCTACTTTTAAATCACCAGTGACTATAACTCCTAAATCTTTTTTCCTGCTCTACGCTTGTTAAATCTTTCCCTGACATACTATACGCAAAATTACCGTTACGCGAACCTATATGCATAATTTTGCACTTATCCACGTTAAATCTCATTTGCCATGTGACTGACCAATCAACGATTTTATTCAGATCTTCCTGAATTTTACCTCTAACTTCGTCATTAATCGCCCTACCACCCAGCTTCGTGTCATCCGCAAACTTTGAAACTGTACTGACTAGGCCGACATCTAAATCGTTAATATATATAAGAAAAAGCAAGGGGCCGAATACAGAACCCTGAGGAACGCCACTCGCTACATTAGCCCAACACGACTCCGCTCCATCAACGACCACCCTCTGTTTCCTGCCTCGCAACCATTCTTCTAGCCAATTTATTACTACACCCCTGATTCCATGAGCCTTAGTTTTTTCAATCAGTCTTTTGTGCGGCACGGTGTCAAACGCTTTTTGAAAATCTAAATACACTACATCAACCGCCCGATGTCTATCGTAAACGTTAACCACGCTTTGGAAAAATTCTAAAAGATTAGTTAAGCAAGATTTGTTTCGCCTAAAACCGTGCTGCGTATTTCTTACCAGATTATGCACTTCTAAGTGTTCGACTATACGATCCCTAATTATTGATTCCAGTAGCTTACCTACAACAGACGTTAAACTGATTGGCCTATAATTTCCCGCCGCACCTTTATCGCCTTTCTTAAAGATAGGTGTTACGTTGCTAACTTGAAATTATCTGGTACGCACCCCTCAGAAATAGACGCATTAAAAATCTTTGTTAGCGGCACAACAATGCTATCTTTTAATTCTTTTAGTTGTATGGGATATATGGAATCCGGACCCGGTGATTTACGCGTTTTCATTTTATCAATATAGCGCATTACTTCCCCTTCACTAACGACAATATTATCCAAAATATTACCATTATCAAAAGGTATTATGTCTATGACCGTAGGGATATTCGTTACATCTTCTATAGTAAAAACTGACGTAAAAAAATTCGTTTAGCAAGGTAGCCATTTCCTTGTTTTCAGAGACTAGATCTCCATTTCCATTTTTTAATGGACCTAAGACACTTTTTACTGGATTTCTATTATTGACGTATTGAAAGAATCGCTTGGGGTTTTCTTTACCGTCACGAGCTATGGAGATTTCAAATTCGCGTTTTGACTTTTTTATTACACTTTTAGCTTCACGCCTTAGAGATATGTAGTTGTTTTCGTAACAACAGATTATCTTTATCGCACTTGTATAGCCTATAAGCCCTCTCTCTACTCTTTATAATGTCTCCTACTCTAGAAGTAAACCACAAGGGCTTGTTGTTTACTTTCGCACGCTTAATTTTGTACGGTACACATTCCTCATTTATAGTCCTAAATACCGTTACGAACGATTCCCACATTAGTTTTGCGTTGGAGTTCCCCATTACGTTTTCCCAATTGACGTGTGAAAAATTTATTTCGAAATTTACTAAAGTCTGCGTGCTGGAAGCTAGGAATTTTAGTCGAGTTAGTTGGTTTCGAGTGACTTACTGAGAGGACAAACTCTACCATATTGTGATCGCTATTGCTCAACGGTTCTATTACTTGAAGATCAGTAATTAGCCTATCATCCGTAGTTATTACTAAATCTAAAATACTGTCCAACCTCGTAGGTTCCCCAACCTTTTGAATAAGAAAGCTATCCTCGAGAAAATTAACTAAACGATTACCTTCCGCGTCTCCCTGCATTGTATCGTAATTCACGTTGGCGCAATTAAAGTCACCCATAACTAAAGCCTGCTCACTACCGATTATTCTCTAGTTCACGATATAACGCTTCGTCCGTAGCAGCTGTTTGATTTGGGGGCCTATATATAACCGCAACAAGAAGTTTGAAATCGTTCAATTTAAGTTCTGCTATAGTCGAATCTATCGGTTCTGGAATTGAGTGCTTTACTTCTATAACGTTCGCAATATTATCTTTGATATACAACATAACACCGCCTCCTCGCCTACCTATTCTGTTTTTAACAAAAAGTCTATAACCTTTAATTTGATACTCCCCTACAAAGTCACGTGTTTCAGTGCTAAGCCACGATTCATTTATCGCAATTAAATCATAGTCTTTACAAGCAATTAAAGAAAAAAATTCGTTTATTTTATTTCGTAGGCTACGAGCATTTAAGGATAGAACCTTCAAATTGTTTGTAATTGCGACACCTTCGCGAGCGCGGGGAAAATTTGTGGAATTTACGCTGGGACCGTTCGGCTTACGGCAGCCTGAAAAGAAGAAACAGTATTATGAAATAGTCTTCCTAAAACGCGCAGCTCCAACTTCATTAAGATGAAGTCCATCTTCGAGGAACAAGTCCCTCCTGCCGTAAGCTATATCATGCTTATGTTTGCAGTTAAATGTAAATATAAACATCTGTTGCTGTTTAGGTGCCTGGTGTAAGGTGGTCCCATCGGACAAACCACTAGTGGTACACCCAAACTTTGTCATGAAAGGTAGCACTGTATTCCTGAGGTTGGTGACACTTTATTCCTGGTGGTATCTGGGTATCTTAGGTCCCGAGCTCAAAAGTTGTGCCCAACGTCATGGAGAATGGGAAATGTTTGTTTTAAAAATGTTCGCGTATGTTACTACAGAAATTGATCCTTATTTTAAGAAGCTATTCCTTTCATACTTGTTATTATTTTACTATATACAGGGTGTATATATATATATTATATATATATATATATATATATAATATATATATATATATATATATTAGTGATGTAGGTCACATCCGCATCCGCATCCGCGGAACATCCGCACGTTTTCTCGCATCCGCATCCGCATTCGCATCCGCACTTTGGACTGCGGATGTCGTGCGGATGTGGACCGTTGAGATAAACGTCATTAATAAGCGGAAATTATCAAATTCTACTATATTAATAGAACTAGTTCATTGTGCGCAAAAGTGATGCAAGCGACAAGACGAGAAGCTGTTCTTGTATGAAGTTACTCTCTTGCAACCTACTTAGATCCACGTTACAAAGCTAAGTTATTTTCACCTAGTACATTAGAACGAGTTAAATCATCACTTGGCAAAGCAGTTGAAGAGCTTCAATCTCTTGAATCTGTCGCTTCGCCACCCACCAAAAGAATAAAAGTTTCAGTGACAGAACCAACACCTTCAACGAGCAAATCTATCACAGAATCTCTCTCTCAGTTTCTTGAGTCAAGCAGCGATGACGAGACCTAACGCGATGTCAAAAGATGTAGTAAAAATGATCGAGAGTTATCACCAAGAAAAACGCCTGGCTGCATGTGACAATCCTATTAGTTGGTGGAAAAATACGCAGAATATCTATCCATACTTGAGTAAACTTGCAAGGAAACATTTAGCCTGTCCTCCAACAAACGTACCAAGCGAGAGATTATTCAGCAGTGCTGGATTAATATATGATGAAAAGAGAAACAGACTGGCAGCAGAAAGGCAGAAAAATTAATGTTCCTTAAGCATAACCTTCCTATAATTAAGTTTGAATATTAACGATGAACATCTTAGTTTACTTTATTTTAATTACTCATTTATAAATATGCCTAATAAAACTTTAAACTTAATATAAATAGTTATCAAGCTAATTAAAGATCTCTTTCTATAAGGGTGGAGGTTGGGGAAAGAGGTCGGTGGGGTGCATTTGAGTTGGGTTCACGTCCCGCATCCTGGTAACACAATTATGGTTTCTAATTGTGGCTGAAACTCAACAAAATATAACGAATTTATTTGCAGACGAATTCACTAATTGATTTCTATATTAGTTAGATGCTTGATATTATTTTATATGTTCAGAGAAAAGTACAGCAATTATTGTACAATTAATCAATTATACTACATTATAGCTACAGCTCTCTCTATATAATAACTTATTATATACGTTAAACACAACAAATCTCGAATATATCCTAAAAAATAACGAAAATGTAGACATCCGCATCCGCATCCGCATCCGCGGATGTCGAAATCAAACATCCGCGGATGTGAAAAAAATGACATCCGCTACATCACTAAATTATATATATATATATATATATATATATACACATTACTTCATAATACATACAGTATGTAACAAAATTGTTTTAAATATTTTTATTTAAAGCCCAAAATTTAAAACAAAATTTAAAAAAAAAAAAAATTAAAAAAGATAATCAGTCTTCGAAAACAATTTAAACTCGTGAAGTTTCTTCAGAATTATATAGCGAAAGAATCGCACTTCATCCATCAAACTGTTAACTGCAGAAATAACAAGAAGAAATGTTATTTTCAATCATTTTACAAATCTAGAAAATATGGGAACGTAAAGAAACTCTGTGGTTACAAAAGAGAGAAGATACATGGTGCGAATTCTCTATCTATCTATCTATCTATCTATATATATTTCTCTCTATCTATATATCTATCTATCTATCTATATCTATATATATATATATATATATATAATATATATAATATATATCCCTATCTATCTATCTATCTATCTATCTCACTCTCTCTCTCTCTCTCTCTCCATCTATATAATATATATATATATGAGAGAGAGAGAGAGAGAGAGAGAGAGAGAGAGAGAGAGAGAGATCCTCATCTCCCAACCAATCTAATAACATCATCTCCAACCGAGAGAACTGAAGTAAGAACATAAGTAGTAACGCAGTGTGCTTGTTTGCCTAAACAAAAAGCCTAATTTGTATGAAGTGCTTTCACAATATATATATACAAACAAAAGCATAATCTAGACGACTTCAATTTTTCCACTGTTATTTGCATAAAGCGAAAAACTAAATTGAATTGGATCTTAAGGAAATTTATTTGCTCAGTTTATTCACCATCGAGTTCTTTCCTCTGTGATTGGAGGATGTGTTTACTTTACATCGAGCACAGCCATCTCTAACGCACTTAAAGACAACAATAATAAAGAACAGTTTCGTTTAATTACACCGCTACACAAAAACAGGTATATTTACACACACACACACACACACACACACACACACACACATATATATATATATATGTATGCAATAAAATCACAGAACAACACGTGATCTTTTTAATAAGCAAACAACCACAGGGAAAAAGGAAAAGGAAACACGAAATCCGAGCGCTTTCGTGATATATTCACATCTTCAGGGAAAAGAAAGAAATAGACAAAATTTACCAAGTAAATGAGTTAAATACACAAGCGAAAAATTCCCCAATAGGCAACTCAATTTAATGGCAAAACTACGGATGTAATGTTTTATAATTTTCAGTCAACGTACCAGATCCACAATCCTAAAATTTGTTACATATAAGTTATACATGAGTTACACATTTCAACCTTACCTTTATGTAACGCTGAAATCAGTGTGTAACATTTGCGTAATTTTTCAACTTGAACAAAAATAAGATCCTTTTCCGGTATTTTGTTTCGAAACATCTCTTTGGTTTTTATTCCTCCTAATTAAGTAACGTAAAGCGTAACGTTTTAATCACGCTTAAGATTATGGACTCTTTCATATAAATATAATTATTAAATCTCAACTTACGTAGTCAATGATATGCATATAAAAGTGACATCCTAATTAAAATAAAGTAACTGTAAAGATATTTTAATGTTTATGTTTTGCGATTAAATGCCATTATAAACTTACGTTAGTACTTCGTTGTTTCTGATATCTAAAAAATAAAAGTTTGTATTACAGTAAGTAGTTTCTTCTTCTTTCGCAGCCTTATTAATCCACTTCTATGTGGAGTCGCTGTTGCAAAGCCTTCTTCTTCATTCACTTCTGTCTTGAGCCACCTCTTCCTCCAGTTCTTTTTCCCTCATATCTTTCTTCAGTCTATCCCACCACCTCATCTTAGGTCTACCTCTTCTCCTCGTGCCTGGAATTTCCATCCTCAGCATCCGTCATCCCACGTACTCCTCCTCCCATCTCTGGACATGTCCATAACATCTCAATCTCTTTTCCTGTGCCTTCTTGGAGATTTCCGTTACTTTTGTACTACATACAGTAAGTAGTTTAACTGAAAATAGTGAAGCGTTCAAAAAATGCATCAAGAATGCTTTTTAATATTCACTTCATGGTTAAGATTCTCTTTTTCGTAAACGAAATGAAGAATTTGTATTACAATTTTTCTCTGAAGAAAATTATTTTAAAAAGATTTTTAGTTATATTATGAGATTTGCTTTGTCTGCGTAGGCTATATGACGCGTTCGGTGGAGAAGGGGCGAACGCAACATTTTCGAATTATGCCACAAAATGCAGTTAAAGTTTGTAAACTTTAAACCTTTGTATTTTTCCGGTTTATTGAAATGTTGTATGAATTTGAACACATATTTGAGTAATATATTGTTGTGTAATATGTCGATATAATAAAACGCCAAGAAATTTTACAATATTATTTATTGATAGCTTCTGATGTTAACTGGTGTAATCCATTATTTGGTCCTCTTCGTCGAATGTTGTATTACCTGCTTCAACTGTTTCGGTTTCTTCCAGTTCCTTTAACAATCTTGTATAATAGTTCACTGCAGTTGCAGGCATTAGGTCTGGTAATTCTTTGAGATCTTTTATTTTTTCCTTAGTTATTGGCAGCAATTGGGAATACTTTGGTTGCAGTGTCTGCTGGGCTAGATTGAATAAACTGACACTGCAGGATTTTTTCCCTTTCTGCAGTCTGACGGGATGGCTATTATCTGGGGTTGTGCGGTATGCAGTAGATATTACGTAGCCTTCTTTGTGTTGTCAAATATTAACTTTCTTGCATCTGTAAATTTAGTAGTTGTTGATTTCCTAATGACAATGCACGTTTTTAGGACGTCAAAATCGAGAAAATCAGCCTGTTTCATTTCTACAACAACGAAGCGCTGCGAAACGGCTGTAGTTATGGCCGTAACATAATCTTTTTTGGTGTAAATAATATTGCTGTAATTATTTTTTAGATTTTGTTCAATTTGGCCAAATTGAGCATCACAGGGCATTGTCGAGTGACCAGAAAGTAGATAGATGTGTTCAATGTGAAGCAATGATGCGGAGTGAATTTCTCTGAGATACATTAAAACCTAAATTTTACCGTGAAAGAGTGCAGACTAACATCTAATTTTTTGCATAGGTAAAGCAAAGGTTTTAAAGGATAATTATACGACAAAAAACTCATTTTTCGAATTTTGTGGCGTTCGCCCCTTCTCCACCGAACGCGTCATATGCGGTCTGGTCTTGTGCTCTTATGTCAGTTCCATTTGCTTAGTTTACAAAGAGAGATGTGCCGATAACTGTTCTTTAGAAATTAATTGAAAGCGGGTTGATTATGACTTACATTATAATTAGTTATCTAGTATTGCAAAAGTGTTGGAACGCATTAAGTCTAGTGATAGATACATACGAAAGTTGGTTACTTACAAACTTACAAGTTTGAACAAACATATCTAAATATATTCAGACTTCCATGACTTAAATTTAGGATCTATACAATAGTATATTTGACATTTTTAAATTTAGGGTCTTTCGGTTTGGCGGACTGTTACAGAGTTTACAAAACTTAGCAAATCAATTATTTACAAATTTTATCCTAAAGAAATGTCTAATTCCTAACATAACTTAACCTAACCTAACCTAATTTAACCTAACTTACATTTCCTTAGGATAAAATCTGTAAATAATTGATTTGCTAAGTTTCATAAAAATCTGGAGCAGTGCGCCAAACCGAAAGACCATAAATTTAGAAATGTCAAATATACTACCATTAAATTTACTAATGCAAGACTTTCTTTCAATATTTTGTAAGTTTTTCTTTATAAGAAGTGTTCCTGCTTCGTAAATAAATATTCTGAAGTGTAATTTTTTATTTACAGTCAGCATATGTACAGTATTGGAACATTATATAAAAAAAGTTGGAAACAAAATATGCCCCGAAAGTTTTTAACTTAGAACGCTATTTTTAGGACATAGTATATAATATATACTATATATATCAGTGGCGTGCATTCAGGGTAAGCTAGGTAAGCGCCGCCTACCCTAATAAAAATCTTATTAAAGATATTAAAGAGAGTACCGTATTTTTCAGAATAGTCTACAGTACATACCCACTAGACAGTTATGAAGTTTATCATTACTATAATTATATAATATGTACAAATTGTACATATAGTCAGTGGCAGATTATCACTGAGGCTATTGAGGCTGAAGCCTCAGGCTCCCTGCTTGAGGGCCCCACAATCAATTGAGTTTAGATGATATAATTCGAAATTTCGCAAACTTCTTTGATTAAATATGACAGAGTACACAAACTGACAAATTCCCTGTTTTATTTTATGTTTTATAGGCCTTAAAGTAAAATTTGTTTAATACTGTTTTGTTTTAGCAAACGGCAAAATATACTGTGTCAAGGTTCTTTTAAGTTTGTTTCTCAGTTAGCCTAAGTACCGTACATATAATTTGTGTAAATATACTATGTACTGTACATGTACATGTATTGTTAATAAAAATATATAGAAAAGGGCCCCCATATTCTTCATTGCCCTGGGACCCCGAGGTGTGTTTGTTAATCCGCCTCTGCATATAGTGCGTGTGCTCGCACGCAATACCGCTTACCGTGTAGACGTAGCCACCGCACGCCACTGATATATACACACACACACAATTTTTTTGGTTGGTTGTATCTATTTGATATTTTATTTTAAAGTACTGTTTTTACTTATTTTTAAATATTGTTTTTACCGTGTATGATTTTTATATTTTTGGTTTGCGCTTTTTGTGTTTCACTTTTATTTCGGAAATATTATCTGAAATACACTTTATTAAGACAAAGTCAAATACTGCAAAAGTTACATATTATAAGTTATTGACAAAAAAGTGTGGCAATATTGCGAGTGAAAGTTACGTTCAGTAAAGTTACCCATAAATTACGTCAAAGTGACTGACAAGAAAAAAGATGACGAAATTGTTAAGTAGGAGTTACACGCAACAGTAATTAAAACCCACATTCGGATCCCTTTGCAAGTCTGATAACAGGTACAGAGATCCCGAAATTAGGCTACATGGACACCTCTAACGGACAATCGTATCCAGTAAAGCTATTCATTTCTCCTGCGGCTTTAAATACAACTCCCTCCCCACGTAAAACTGTAGCCGCCATGGGAGACCTATTTATGCCCATTCAGAACTCAAACAAAACGAAACCATAGTCAAATATCGAAAACCACTGTAGGTTTTGCAACAAATATAGAAAACCACTGTGGGTTTTGGCAATTTGTTCAACTGTACATTTAACCTGTTCAACTTAAACATCGTATCGTTAAGTGTTAATTACTGATTGCTGAACAAGTTATATATTTTTATTAACTTGTTTAATTAATAAGTTAATGATAGAAAAGCATTCTCTCATTTTCCTTGAGATTGTACAGTTCCACCCGTGCATTTTTCTCATGATAGCCGAATTATCAACATCTGTACATATGCTGTATATTGAATAGAGATCCTAGTGTTTATCCGAAACGGGATGTTATTTTTACTAAAAAAGTAGCTTCAGTTTCTTACACACACACACACACACACACACACACACACACACACACACACCACACACGCATATAAATATATATATATATATATATATATTAACGTAAAGAACGACGCTTGTATAGAAGAACGTTCGGCGCAAGATGAGGAGGGAGAACGAACAAATGAAACGTTCCTCTATACAAGCGTCGTTCTTTACGTTAATTATACTGTGTGTTGTTTGCAGTTGAAATATATATATATATATATATATATATATATGAAAATTATTTCACGAAAGTAACACGTGAATAATATTTATGATGAAAATAACCACGAAGGAAAAAGGAAACAGAAATTGTACGAGCGCATACAAATTTATAAGGAAAAACTACCAGATTTTTAGCATTTTGCCCGTCTTGTCTAAATCCTTTCTGAACGAATTCAAAACAACAGGATCAAGCGAAAAAAGGCCCTGGCTAATGTTAAAATTATTTGTAAGTTGAATAATGGCAGACTCAAGAATATTTCTATTAACAATATTGCTTGAGTGAAACAAAATTGAAGCATTATTCCAATCAATACAGTGGGATAACTCTGCCAAATGGACGAAAAGGTCACTGGATGAGTGTCCCGTTCTAACGGAATATTGATGCTGTTTTACACACGTGTGCAAATTCTTTCCCGTCTGTTCACTGTAAAAGGAATGGCATTCTTTACAACCAATTTTATAGATAATGCCTGAATTATTGGTAGGGCTATTTTTTACTATGATATTTTTCACAATATTGTCGTATGAAAATATTGCATTAATGTTCAAAAGTGTAAGTACATTAGCAATGCCTAAAAAGCCTGGGAAAAATGGAAGTACTGAAATATTCTTCGACAAAGTGCGAGGGTTATTATTCACACGATAGAAAGTTCGTTTTGCCTTGTTAAGACAAGATTCCCCAAAAGCAGGTGGGTAACACAAATCACTTCCAATACTGTTGATTTTTTCTAATTCGGCATCCATGTATTCCGGACTGGCGATCCTAAGAGCGCGGAGAAACATTGAAGAAAATATGGCTTTCTTGATGGGGGTATCATGTCCGGAGTAAAAGTGTACGTAGGACAAATTGTTTGTTTTTTCCGATAAATACTAAACTTAAAACCTGGGCTTTCCCTATGTACACGCACGCCTAAAAACGGGATTGAGTTGTTTTGTTCCACTTCTAAAGTAAACTTAATGGAGGGGACTTGATTATTTAACTGAAGGAGGAAGTCATCCAGGTCACGCTTCATGGGCCAGATACACAAAATACCGTCGACGTATCGCGACCATGGGATGCCAACCCCCAGGATTCTCGGAAGGGCGACAAGGGATTACCCATGGCCATCCCAAAAACCTGTTGATAATACTCGCTATTGAAAGTGAATTTACAGTCTTCGATGCAAAGTTTAATGAGTTCCAAAACTGTGTGCAGGTAGTATGACCTGCCACTACCTCAAGCAACATTGTTAATAGAAATATTCTTGAGTCTGCCATTATTCAATTTACAAATAATTTCAATGTTAGCCAGGGCCTTTTTTTCGCTTGATCCTGTTGTTTTGAATTCGTTAAGAACGGATTTAGACAAGAGGGGCAAAGTGCTAAAACTCTGGTAGTTTTTCCTTATAAATTTTTATGCTCCTCCTCCTACAATTTTTATTTTTCTATTTTATTATTATATATATTATTTTTATTACCGTATAGTCTCGAACTTGTTAGTTATTTCAGTGTTCCTGAGGATGGCATTAGACGAAAGCGTTTGAGCACCATTCTATGTTTCCTTTTTCCTTCGTGGTTATTTTCATCATATATATATATATATATATATATATATATATATATATATATATATATATATATGTGTGTGTGTGTGTGTGTGTGTGTGTGTGTGTGTGTGTGTGTGTTACAGGGAATCTGTGTAACAAGGGACTTCATAAAATCCCTAAAATGTTCAGGGATTTCATGCAAGGTTAAGTCGTAATGTTTTCGTTAGTTTTAACGAAAATATCACGATTTTACGTAACCAATCGTCAACGACGTACAGTTGACCTAACCGGGCATTCAATAATTTTCCCGTAGGTTTAACGAAAATATCACGATTTAACCTTACATGAAATCCCTGAACATGAAATCCCTAGTTACACAGATTTCCTGTAACACCCGCATATATATATATATAATATATATATATATATTATATATATATATATGAGAAAAGAGAACCAAAGAAGCAGAGATAACAAATATTGTCCGAAACAAGTATAAGATACTGGACAAAGCTCGAATTTGCGTTGCTACAACTTTTTTCAAGATTTTATTATTTTCCCCAAGAGTTTGTTTACTTTACTCGCTCACATAGCCAAAACTACAATATATAACTCTCTCTCTCTCTCTCTCTCTCTCTCTCTATATATATATATATATATATATATATATTATATATATATATGTGTGTGTAGACGTTATGAAATATTATGAATAAAAGTTGGATTTAATTAATTTATTTGTTCAAACTTCACTGTCGAGTAATTAATTAAAATAAATAATAATAATAATAATAATAATAATAATAATAATAGTTTTGGAGAAATAAATAAAAGGAATTCAGACGTTGAGGAAATTATAAGCTGATTTATTGCCCTTTTAGGAAATCATGTGACATCTGTGTGACGCCCTTTTGACATAACAATTTTTCGACACCATCACGATATGACGTTGCTGTCAAAACTTTTAGCGTGATGTATGTACAACATATGAACTCTTGCTTCTTTGTCTGAGGGCTTATCTTTGGCTATGTCCTCTTTCTGGTTTAGTTTTAAAGTCTCAGTCTAGCAATTTATGTATATTTGTTTGGAATAAAGTGAATATTCGTCATGAAACTAAATGACGAGGTTCATTTAGCGAATATGAGAATTAATTTTAGGCCAGAATCAACAAAAAATTACTTAAAAACCATTCTATGTTCATTTAACAAAAGTACAATGAAGCGAAATGAAAAACACCAAATTTATGAAGTCACAACTCTGATATGAGCAATGAGGAAAAGTATGCCTACCTCATTTAGTGCATGTTGGATATCGTAGGGAAAAGCGGTTCGAATCCGGTAGAGGTATAAAAAATTACGATTTTTTTTTCTCTATATATATGTGTGCTCACAATGAGCATGTTAAGGTTAAAGGTGAGAATTAAAGGTAAAAGTTAAAGGTAAGAATTAAAGGTAAAAGTTAAAGGTTAAAGGTAAGAATTAAAGGCAAAACTTAAAGGTTAGAATTAAAGGTAAAACTTAAAGGTAAGCATTAAAGGTAAAAGTTAAAGGTAAAACGTTGCAATATAAAAGTAATGTTTCAGGAAATTAAACAAATTCAACTTTCTCAAAAGACCGAAAAGAAAAAGAAAGAAATGAACTGACAAAAAAAACCAATAGTTTATAAATGTTAACTTAGAGAAATTATATGTATAATTTCTGAAGTTAACATACATAAACTATTACTCTTTTGTTCCTGTCTATGGTGGTGCAGTGGTTGGCATCACTAACTACAAATCCATCGGCTCCGGGTTTGATTCCCGTCACGGCCCGGGCAGGCGGCGCGCAGATCATCTACCAACTGTTCATCCTTCCTCCGGGTGGTAAATCAATGGGTACCATAAAAATCATCCAAATGAAGTGGGATGCTGCAGAGGGATCGAACACAGGTCGATCCTGAATAGTTGTTAAAACCCAAATATATATATATATATATATATATATATATATATATATATATATATATATATATATATATATGTGTGTGTGCGTGTGTGTGGGGGGGTTTGCATCATTCATTCATTTCACGTGTTTGAGTATATATATATATATATGGCAAAATGAATTGGACCAAAGCGTCAGCTCTTTATTTACAAATACAGTGTATCCTGTATATACAAAGTTTACAACTTTGCATAGATGAGTATATGTTCATTACTGCAACAAATATACTGTTATACCATTGTAAATTGCCTTTTTTACAGGTTGAAATCTACCATTTAAATCTAATTATAAGATTTTTCCAAAAGCCTTAAAAGACTAAAGGAAACTTACAGAGAAAGACATATTAAGTTATTTTAATTACCCTTTCAATACGTTACATTATATTAGGTGGCAATAATGACGTTTTCAGGCAACGGAGTGACTTATGCTTCTCAGCAAGTTATCTCGATTCACGAATCCCAATTAACGTACGATGTCATTACAATTTTACATCTTGTTAACCAATTTTATGATTTTAATATTACAAAAGATTCATTAAAAGCGCAATTTCCATTCATAATAAAACATAGCGCTTAAACTCTTTTTATTATTAAAAATGAATTTTTATTATATGTAATTATATTTACTTTCATTGAAAACAATAGCATGAAGAAACGATGTTTACCATTAATACATCAACAACGCGAATTAATGAATAATTTTAAAATCGGGAAACAATTGCTTGCTTGAATTCCGCTACAAATAATAATCTAAATTTACAGTTCAAAACGTCCGCTCTTGAATTCACAGTTTCACCAACCTTGCCGATGACTCGGAGCTTTATAACTTAATGACGTCAGCACCGCTCTTGAATTCACAGTTTTACCAACCTTGCCGATGACTCGGAGCTTTATAACTTAATGACGTCAGCAACGCCCTACCATAGTACTAAATGTCAAACTCTAAAAAGAAATTGTATTTAATGATAGATATTCATGAATTTGGCATTTTTTTTAATTAATTATTAACTAATTTGCTCTTAATTAATTAATTATCTATCAATTAATTATCTCTTATTAATTATCTCTTACTAGGAGACTTCTTGTTATACATTCTCTTCAATAAAACTACAACGAATACTTATTGTTTGGTGGGTTTTGTGATAGCCATCAATACTTTTGTTTATCAATATACCTCGGAGAGACAGTTGATGCAAGAGCTTATAAAATAATTGCTTTGCATAATCAAGTATAGAAATCATCTCGAGAGATATCTAATGACTTAATTTAAAAACAACAGCTGCTACAATTATTAACTAGTACGTAAACATGCAAGGGAAAGGTTGAATCTCAGCTGAATAGAAAAGTTGGAGATAAACAAAAACAATTGTAAGGGATAATAATACCCAACTATCGAAAATATGTGTAAAGGATTCTATCGAACAGTCAGAAGACTTGATAAGAGAAGCACGGAGTTCTTCTGTCATCTCCATAAATATCTTCATTTAATAGTTCAAATGAGTGTTAAATGCTTCCTTTGGGCAAAGAATGTGAAGTACTGAAAAATGAAAAAAGGTAAAACTTAAAATATGAATATGTCTTTAATGTAATGTCTGTTCAATGATCTGAAATGTTCGAAAATCCTAAGCAATATTTTTCTCAAATTTGTTTGTAATCATACTGAGCAGAGGTTTCATTTCTGTTGAAATTACATGCAAATGCGATGCATATTATCTATACTAATGTAATTAAAAAAAATGAGAGAGAAAACAAGTTTGCTTTTGGAATTAAGGACAGCTTCATTCGTGTGTGTTTTTCGTCTCCCCTTTATGGGTTATGTCTATAGTTTTCTGCTTAAATATTTTCTGATCATATTCAGTAAAGAGTCTCATTTCAAGGCTGTTGAAGTTCGTTCAGGTTATGTAAGTAAAATGGGCATCTGCAAGAAGGCAACAGTCAGTCAGGTGTTCGCTACAAAAATTCTGAAGAAGGTGACGGTGTGGTCTTGTTTTTCATACTATGGAATTGAGGATTTACACTTTCTGAAAGAAATGATAAATAGTATCAAATACATTCCAGTACTGACGAGAAAGTATCTTCTTTTGCTTCTGAGTGGTTTAAAGATGAAAGATGAATCTTCCAGTAAAATTCTGTCTTTGTCGAACATCCAAATTTGTGTGAAAATTTTGGAAAACAATGACACTGAACTGATGAACTAGCCAGGAAATTCCCCTGGTTTAAATCCTGCAGAGAATCTTTTGACTGTCCTTGAGAATCGTATGCGAAAAGAAGACACTTCAACAAGGGATAAACTTGTGGGCAGTAGCGTATTAAGGAGGGCGGGGCCAGGACCCAGGGCCCAGCTGTTTTAGGGGCCGATGTTTATAATGATATCAATGATAAATTTCGAATGCTCAACAATATCTCTCAACTAACTTCAGAGGAAGCATCAAAAGCAACAAAAAATCTGGCTAGTCCATTATCCAAATGATTTTGAGGACAGTTTCCCATTTGAGTTTCAGCATTTTGTACTGTTTGTCAAACAAAACGCCTTAGCTGACACTCGCCCATTAGGAGTACTACAGGAAATTCACAAATTGAGGGCTGTTTTCCCAAATACTTTCATTGCTTATCGCAGTTATTTGTGTTTGATGATGTCAAATGCAACTGCGGAGCGTTCTTTTTCTCATTTGAGCATGATTAAAAATGTTAAACGTCAAATGTTAACCTAAAAGAAATTGCAAAATCTGTCATTGTTATGCATAGAAAAGAATATTTTGCAGAATTTAAATACTGAGCTTGTGAATGGAAAATTTAGTGATATGAAGCAGCTCAAAAAACGTTTGTATACTGGTGGTGAATGATTTTGTGACCAACTTTGGTAGATTAGTAGTGGACCTGTAGTTGTGTAATTGGTTTGGTGTAGTTGTAGCAGCTTGGTATTTGTGTAAAACTTGCATTATTTGATTTAGAAATAAATGGTTTTATTAATTTACATGACTCGAAGATTTGTCTTGTTGAGGGACACCAACAATATTTTGGCCCCAGGGCCCAAAAATCCTTAATACGGCACTGCTTGTGGGACGTTTTCTAGAGTGCTGATTCAAAGTTCCCGACATCGCGAATATTTGCGGGTCTATCAATGAATCTATGCCTCGACGTGTTGTTTCAGTTTTGGAAGAAAATGCTTGTACTAACTACTGTACAAAAAAGAATTCGTTTGTCATTCTCTTATTTGTTTACTTCATACGCATCCCTACCTTTTAGATTTCAAGGTCACGAGAAAAAGATGGTTGCTGTCCTATTCTTTTTAGCCACAACTATATATTGAAAAACTTCTATGATTATTACAGGGTTAGTAAAGTCACTCTCTCCTCCATTATTTGCCTCACCCCATTTGTGGAAAGCCTGAATTACCTTCAAAACTCAGAATGTTAATTTTGAATCTCACCGTACTCGGTACAGCCAAGTACAAAGAAAATCCACATATCGAGTAATTTAATCTCTCTCTCTCTCTCTCTCTCTCTCTCTCTCTCTCTCTCTCTCTCTCTCTCTCTCTCTCTCTCTCTATTATATATATATATATATATATATATATATATGGGCGCCTCGGTGGTATAGTGGTTAGTGTCCCTGACTACGAATCCATCGGCCCCTGGATCGAGACCCGGTGACGGCAGCCGGCGTGCAGCAAAACCCAGCTGTTCATCCTTCCACACAATAAAGAAAGTGGTTGGTAGATAAATGGGTACCCTGGGTGGTCTAGTGGTTAAGACGCTGGGCAGCTGGTGGGGCGTGGTTCGGATTCCACGTTAAACTGTAGGTCTAAGGTAGAGTGTAAAGCTTGATGTTCGTCAAAATGAACAATTCGGGCGGAAGCTAACCAAAGGTTATATATTACAGTCAATGTATGAAACCAGTCATTTCACGTAATGCCTAAAAATTTCAGGCATTTAGGGTAATTCGATTAAGCGATTAATAACTTCGTGAAGGTTAGGTTAGGTTAAGTTAGGAGGGTTAGGTTAGATTAGGTTGGTTGGGTTAGGTTAGCAATGCGTATTACTTATGTTTAAGTGTCGCAGGTATTACACACGAAATGCCTGAAATTAATTTTTAGGTATTACGTGAAATAATTTCACATTATATATGTGTGTGTGTGTGTGTGTGGTGTGTGTGTGTGTGTGTAAAAGTGATACCAATGCCTTTTAGTATGACTTGGTGACATTAGGTATCTCGACAAAAGCATTATTTGAAGAGGATTTTAGAATCGCTTGTAATTTATTTTAAATTAGATTTTATTTGAATATAATTTAGTTTCACCAAAACATATGTTAAAATAAAAATCTGAATTGAGAATTAAACTTCATTATATTTGTATTTAAAATTGGTAATTATTCCAATATTTCTCTCAATATTATTTTCGAAACGAGATATTGATTTTCGATGTTTGATACCTTGCAATTTTCCTATCTGTGTATCATTCACGCAATTATGTTGTCAATGTCGAAACAAAAATAGTTAAGTTCGCCATTTTATCTGGAAAATAATTAATAGGAAGATTCAAACAATTCAACGCTTGATTTGAATAACAAATACACTTTAATTAAAATAAAATTCAGGTAATATTAAAACGCGAACTGCTACTACTACATAAGACTTATTTATGAAGGTATTCGCGTACTAGCTGCTTTGATCGCCATTTTGCGCCCTCTTATTTCGCGCTATATTTCCAGTGTTAAATGTTCAAATTCCGCGTAAGTACCGTCCTGGTTCGCAGTGAGACAAATAAAGACCCCCCCCAAAAATAAAGAAAATAAAAAATACAAAACTTTAATACGTGAACATTCAGGACTTCAAAGCTCAGATATTCACCCAAATTAATGTTTTGACGGGCATAATAATCTCAGTTACGCGATGTTTAGAATGAAAATAACCAAATGATAAGAAGGAAGAGGAGGCGATTAGTTATATAAGTCTCTCATTTTCGTTAATTAAAGGAATTCTGTTTCCTAAATGGACTCACCACGCGTCTCACACCGTTTTGGAAGGAAAGCAATGATTTCATATTCAAATTTTCGGTGTGTCAAAACGAATAGCTTTTTTTTCATGCGTTTTTCAATTTGAATTTTCAATTTGAGTTTTCAATTTGAGTTTTCAATGTATTCCTTTATATAAAGAAAAGTTTTCAGTTGATTTTAGATATACGCACGCTTTTACTTCGATTTCAGTTCTTGACTGATATATAATTTTAATGTTTTTATCACATTCTTGAAAAACGAGGCTCTTTTCCATTATCAAACTCAATGTAGATAAAGGCAAAGTTGTGAAATAATTTTTTGTACATTGGGCATATTTCTCTCTCTCTCTCTCTCTCTCTCTCTTCACAATTTTTCTCTCTCTCTCTCTCTCTCTCTCTCCACACATTTATTTGCACAATTTTAATTAGGTTTCGTTTGTAACTGATAAAATAACTTGTGTAATTTTAGAGGATGGACCAAAGAATGAAATGCTAATATTGGTGAAACAAAATTTCCCACCTTATTTTTCCTGTGTATATTGATGATGATAGAACAATTGGTATTTTGTTATGATTGATAATAATGACTTCAAATTATTATTTAATTATTATTTATATGCCATGTGATATGCCAGAATTACGTTCTGTAGTTGTATATCATCATTATTTATTTTCATGAAATAATAAACTAAATAAATTGTTCAAATTCATTAATAATAATGAGTGATTTTAATGCCAGTGGCCTTCAAAAGGTCATTTTTAGCAGCGTTTTGTTGAATTTTGTTCCAAAAGAAACTTAAATATAGCTACGTTTTACGTATTTATATCCAGCCAGTTGCACAAACAGCTGGCTGGATCATATAGTGTCTCTCCTGTAGTGAATAAAATGGATCACCTGGAGATCAGGGCCCCCAGCCTTCTTTAGTTAGCTTTATAAGGCTAACTAACGAAAATATCACCACCTAACCTAACCAATCGTTAAGGGCGTACAATTGACATAACGATTGGTTAGGTTAGGTCGTGATATTTTCGTTAGTTAGCCTTATAAGGCTAACTAAAGAAGGCTGGGGGCCCTGATCTTCAGGTGATCCAATAAAATTATAGATGATATTAGAATCTTAATTAATTTTAGCTTTTAAAATAATTTTTCAGTTTTATTGTCAGTGAACTTCGACCTGATAACTGGTGATATTTCTTCCTCAGCTACTGATTTCACTTATTATTGCTGTGTTCCATGGCATAAGTTAACTAAGAAAGATCGAATAGAATACTGTCAGACAATAAACTTGAAACTAAATCTTGGCTTTATAAAAGATATAGTAATATTTGGCTGTGATAATCCTTGTATGTCAAAATGACTTTCATAAGGTCTTTTTAGATAGAGTAATTATTGAGATAAAAACCAATTTTGATTAAAACCTCAGAGAAGTTCCATTTAAGTAGTTTTTCATAGGATAGAAAAGTTATATTAGGGTGGAAAGAGGAATTTGGTCTCAAATGTTTGGAAAATGAATAAAGGGGTGATTCAGGGTGGAATCCTTTCTCTTCTACGTTTTAATGTTAACGTAGACAGTAATTAATTGCATTTTTAATCTAAAACTGGGGGTATAAGCTAAAATATTAGAAATCTAATGTTATTGTTTATGCTGATGATATCGTCTTGCTCTCTCCAGCCGATAAAGGTTTACAGATTTTAATAGATAAAATAGTTCCTCGTTTTACTAACTTGAATCTCTGTAAAAGTAAATAAAACATTTTATGGGGAAGTTTAAATCATTTGGTAATTATCAGTGAATTTCAAAACTTCAAATCTTTATGATTAATAAAGAGCCAGGAGGGCCAGAAAATGGCACATCACTGAGGCCAGACGAACGCGGCTCATTGCGATAATTCCTGAATTAATATTAACCAGCAGCATCTGGAATCGAACCCGCAACCTCAGACCCTCAATGCCCTCACTCACCTCGCTTATAGGGAAACGATGTTATGAACGTAATGATCTTAATTTACTTTTTAGGAAATATCTCTGATATTTTTAATGACTTTCTAAGTCTTAATGGTTGAATGTGCGTATATATTTTACAGTTAATCTGTGAAACCAGTCATTTTACGTAATGCCTAAAAATTTCAGGCATTTCACGTAATTCGATTGATCCTTAACTATAGGTAATACGCATTACTAACCTAACCTTACCTAACCTAATCTTCACGAAGTCGTTCATCGCTTAATCGAATTACACGAAATACCTGAAATTTTTAGACATTACGTGAAATAACTAGTTTCACACATTGACTGTAACATATATATATATATATATATATATATATGGCTCGGAATTATGGTTTGAATTTGACTGTTACAGTAATTCGTTTTCCCATTTAGAATTCGGTTTCCATAAACCAATTAAAAAAAGTTCATTACTTTCCTCTCGAACGGGGATATAATCATTGACTATATGAAAATTTAGAAATTTGAACTTTTTTTAAAATTATTTAAATATTACACAATTTATATTTTTACTTCGTATATTCTTCAGCTCAGGTAAATTTGTCTATCGCATTAAGATTCATCTCATTGACATTTCTAAATTGGTAACTAAGTTTTTAAAAACAAATTTTATAATATTTATAGTCTGTGAAAGCTATTTTTTCAATGACTTCGTTTTAGAGTCTTGGATCCATTAACTGCAAGAGTGCATTATATGATAAAAAAGGGACTATCTTAGATAAAAAAAAATTTAATTGCTATTAATTTTTGTATTAATTTCATTTATAATTTTATAATTTTAAGTGAATTTCATAATTTTTATAAATTCGGTTTTGGTTTGTTTGTATCTTTCATTTATATAATTATATAATTTTTTTAGTTTTTTTTTTAAGTTTATGTATTTTCTTATGAATTAACTAAATGTATAAGGAATTAAATTATATTTTTAGTTATTTGTTTACTTTGAAAAAGATTTATAATTTAAAAAAAAAAAAAATTTATATTCTGGGTTAATTTTGGTAGTTGTACAATGTATACTTATGCTGTAAACACTTGGATTAGTACTGTATGTTTATTTTTGTACTGTGTATAATCGTAAATATTTTACGAAATAAAGCAAGAATTCTCTCTCTCTCTCTCTCTCTCTCTCTCTCTCTCTCTCTCTCTCTCTCTCTCTCTCTCTCTCTCTCTCTCTCTCTCTCTCTCCATTTGTTCAAGGCATAACGAAACTTAGCCTGACATAAAACTAAAAAAAAATGTACATGTATGATATTTCGTCTTTATCTTTAAAGTATTATTCCAATCCAAATATCTTTCTTAATGGAAAATAACTGTGAAAGGCTCAGGAAGAGACATTTAGGTATGCTTTCTGACTATTTGTGTAATGAGGGAGATACGAAGAGGTGTGAAAGAATGTTTGGGAAAGAATTTAACAGTATATGTATAATAAATTTCCATATTGTAAAATTTTCATTGTTTCTTTTTATTCGAGTCACGTTGTATTCCATATTGTAAAGTTTTCATTGTTTCTTTTTATTCGAGTCACGTTGTATTCCATATTGTAAAGTTTTCATTGTTTCTTTTTATTCGAGTCACGTTGTATTCCATATTGTAAAGTTTTCATTGTTTCTTTTTATTCAAATCACGTTGTATTCCATATTGTAAAGTTTTCATTGTTTCTTTTTATTCGAGTCACGTTGTATTCCATATTGTAAAGTTTTCATTGTTTCTTTTTATTCAAATCACGTTGTATTCCATATTGTAACGTTTTCATTGTTTCTTTTTATTCAAATCACGTTGTATTCCATATTGTAAAGTTTTCATTGTTTCTTTTTATTCAAATCACATTGTATTCCATAATGTAAAGTTTTCATTGTTTCTTTTTATTCGAATCACGTTGTATTCCATATTGTAAAGTTTTCATTGTTTCTTTTTATTCAAATCACGTTGTATTCCATATTGTGAAATTTTCATTGTTTCTTTTTATTCAAATCACGTTGTAGCTCCTTCACTGGGTCTCAATGACGGCATGATGAAGCGAAGGCTGTTCACGGAGTCAAAGATCTTTAAATATAAGTTATAAGAAGGTCCTTTAAAAGATTCTAAATATTTCGTATATAGAGAAAGTAACCATAAGATTTGTTAAAATTAACTTTTCAGCATTTTGTAAGTAAATATAAAAACTAACTAAAAATAACTAAATAAATAAAATAAGATAAGATAAAATAAATAAATAAAAATAAAATTAGTTAAATTTCTTAACCCGTGTAAGCTTCGCATAAATCTTACTTATGGAAATTCTCCAAAAATTTTAAACATTCGCCCCCCCCTCCCCCCTCCAAAAAAAACACCCCCAAAAAATAATCGCCAACAACTTTTATGGAGTTAAAAATCTTACTGATAGTGACTAAGTCATGCATTTGAATCTCATGCATGTAAAATATATACACAGAAGAGAGAGTACGCATTGCGTTATATATATATTGTTACTTATGTTAGTGATTTTGTTTTAAGGAATAAAATAACCGAAGGTGTTTGTGTTGTTTTAAGTGTTGTTGTTGTGTGTTGTTGTTGTGTGTTGTTGTTGTTCTATGTGTTGTTGTTGTTCTATGTGTTGTTCTATGTGTTCTGTGTTATGTTGTTCTACTTTAAATAATGTATAGCTTTTCACTCAAATGATATCTTTGAGACGTTTTAGCTCAAAAGCCATTTTTCAGTTTTTACTTCAATTTTAGATTTTAAAATAAAGATTTTAAAATATTTCTTAAAATTTGGAGTATTTTTTTAAAAATTGTTTCCTATTAATATTTATCCTTTGTACTAATTATTTATCTACATTAAAATATCGGATTACCTGAAGATCAGGGTCCCCAGCCTTCTTTAGTTAGCTTTATAAGGCTAACTAACGAAAATATCACGACCTAACCTAACTAATCGTCAAGGGTGTACAGTTAACCTAACGATTGGTTAGGTTAGGTCGTGATATTTTCGTTAGTTAGCCTTATAAAGCTAACTAAAGAAGGCTGGGGGCCCTGAACTTCAGGTGATCCAAAAAAAACCATTTGTACTTTTTGTATCTAAACTTTTATTGCCAATTGCTTGTAAAATTTAGCACCCTCTAAATGTTCCAGTATAAATTCAATTTTGTGTTAGCGTGTCCAAGAATATATATATGTGTGTGTGCGTGCGCGTGTGACATAAAAATTTTAGATTAAATATTTCTTTTTTATTTACTTCTCCTTATCTACCCCGATCTATATACCAATATATTTCTCTCCTCATATATATATATATATATATATATTGTATGTGTTGTGTATCGTACATAATAAATCTTCCAGTTCGCCGAATGGTAAGTGACAATTTAAAATGAAATATAGGTTGCAGACAGACGAAGCTTTCCGAGTTCAAAGACAACTAAAATGGTACTCAAAATATTGAGCTCAAGTGGTTTCCTTTATATTACATAAACAATATAGATTTTATATTCAAGGAAAGTGGCTTGTATTTAATAGATATGAAACAACATTACTTATAGCTGAACAGCTACAAGAAATAATAATTAGAATTTGTATAATTTGCGTTATTTATCGTGCGGGGAGATCGGTGAATTATAAGTGCAAAATTATAAGTGCAAAAGGAATTCAACAAGTGTTGCATTACTATTTACACTTAGATTTATAATGCTTATAAATTCGCTTTACTAAATCATCACTGTCTCGTTCTCCTTTAGTTAATATTGTATTGGTTTTGGGGAAAACTGGCAAAAATACACTAAATATTATAACTGTAATTCATAAATGTACTGTACTATTTTTAGTTAATTCTTTTTAATGTGATCTTGATATTAAAATTATTAAAAATTTAAAATATTATTAAAGTGGTCGGATCACCTGAAGCTCAGGGCCCCCCAGCCTTCTTTAGTTAGCTTTATTAAGGCTAACTAACGAAACTATCACGACCTAACCTAACCAATCGTCAAGGGCGTACAGTTAACCTAACGATTGGTCAAGTTAGGTCGTGATTTTTTCGTTAGTTAGCCTTATAAGCCTTATAAGGCTAACTAGAGAAAGCTGGGGGGTCCTGATCTTCAGGTGATCTAAGTGGTCAATGACATAGTCATTTATAACTACATGAATGATACTATTGATTTACTTTCAGTTGACAAATGTGTTATTATCAAGGCATTCAATTTGGTTTAACCCGAAGCAGAAGTAGATAACTTAGTCTTTCTTTTAAATTACTTTCGTCAGTAAAATCGTCACTTGTCGACTGAAATTATTGAATGAACTGAACACCGAGACCGATCATGACAATATTTAAAATGCGAGTATACTTAAAACTAACTTAATACAAAGGAATACAAAGGACACCAAACAACAACAGACCGGCTGGTCCCTACGAGGCTATCTATCTATCTGTTTAAGAAGGAAGGTTAAAGAAGTAAGAAAACTTTAAAACAAGTGAAGGTTTTAAAGCAAACCAAAATAAAAGAGCTTCAAAGGAAGGAAAGAAATTTAAAGTGAACATCTTAAAGGAAAGAGGAGAGAATCTGAGTGAAAATTGAATAATATTTCTATGCACTAACAAATGCTTCCAATTCGGGGTTTAAAGCAAGCTAAGCATTTAGTCTCTTTTTAAAGGATTTCATAGAATTACTTCATGAGATAAGTTAGGGATCACCTGAAGATCAGGGACCCCAGCCTTCTTTAGTTAGCCTTATAAGGCTAACTAACGAAAATATCACGACCTAACCTAACCAATCGTTAGGTCAACTGTGTGCCTTTGACGATTGGTTAGGTTAGGTCGTGATATTTTCGTTAGTTAGCCTTATAAAGCTAACTAAAGAAGCCTTGGGGGGCCCCGATCTTCAGGTGATCCCAAATTTGTAAGCAAATTAGTAAGACAAAAACGATTACACGTTGAAAGCCGTGTTGAGAATCTTTGATTAATTTATTAATTTCTAAGTGATTAACTATTTTGTCTCGAACTATCGTCTCCATGAGCTTACCAACTACTGAAGTCACTCCTCATGGCAGAATACGTGTAATGAAAGTACAGTGACATTATTTGTAAGACTGCTACTCTATATTGTATTATATTTTGAGTATATTATCCTCAACTGAATTTTTAGTAATTACTAAAAAAAATTTACCTAAAACTTTGGGATCAAAATTGTAATAAAATAAAATTTGCTGTTTTTACATGTAAAAACAGTGTAACATATAACCTTGGTTAACCTTGGTTTTGCTTCCGCCCGAATTGTTCATTCTGACGAAGGTCAAGCTTATTGCTCCACCTTAGACCTACAGCTTAACGTGGAATCCGAACCACGACCCACCACGGACGGTCAGAAATTACAAAGTCCTCGCCTAGACTCGATCTCATAACCTCCCAATCACCAACCCAGCGTCTTAACCACTAGGCTACCCAGGGTACCCATTTATCTACCAACCAATTTTTATTATATGGAAGAATGAACAGTTGGGTTTGCTGCGCACCGACTGCCGTCACCGGGTATCGAACCCGAGGCCAGTGGATTCGTAGTCAACGATGCTAACCACTACACCACCAAGGCGCATATATATATATATATAGGTGCTACTATAGTATGCGGTCTACCTACGATTCGGCGGTCTACCTTTTAATTATAGCTTCTTATCTTGTTTACTAATTGTTTGTTTACATCCCGATGTCAATCGCCCTTGACGATTGATTAGGTTTAGTCATGATATTTTCGTTAACGAAACTTTTCATTAACTTTCGAAACTTCAATTTTTCGTTTAACGAAAATATCATGACTAAACCTAATCAATCGTAGGTAGACCGCATACTATAGTAGCACCTATATATATATATATATATATATATATGTGATGCAAACCCACAAGAAAAAAGAAAAACGATTCCAAGGCCTTGGGATCGTTTTTCTTTTTCTTTGGGGGTTTGCATCATTCATTCATCTCACGTGTTTAATATTGAAATTCATCCCATATATATATATATATTATATATATAATATATAGAGAGAGAGAGAGAGAGAGAGAGAGAGAGAGAGAGAGAAAATTACATTTCATTTTTACTTGTTATAATTTTTTTTCTAATTATGCTTGAATGCTTGCCTATCCTTTACCTTGTGTTATTGGGAAACATGTTTTTTATAAGCAAAAGTTGCGCAAAAATATGTATATTTATGTACCAGTGATGTAGGACTCGAGACCGGTCTTGAAACCTTTTTTTCTGGTCTCGGTCTCAGGTGCTTAGGTCTCGACTACAATCATTGATACACACATACTACTCTAACTACAATCGGATGTATGTATGTAGATCATATTCTTGAAAATTTAAAAAACATTTTATAATCAACGGTCAGATTTATTGTTCTGAAATTATAAATTAACAAGCTTGTTTTGTAAATATTACATCACTTAATTTTTTCTCAGTTTTTAGTACAGATAGATAGATAGATAGATAGATAAGTAGATTACATACATATACTCTGAAAAATGTGGTTCTGTTTCTTACAAGCTATTAAAATGTGTGGTATCCAATTTAAGGTCAATGTTTGGTTCTTTTTTCTGGCTCAAACGCTGTTTCACTTTTTACTAAACCGCAGTTGAATGATATTCATGGTTTTCTGAAGAGAAAATTGAAATAAAATTACTGCACTGATTTCATTATCTGTCAAGACTAATAGATTTACCCTTCATGGTTCAATGTTCAATGAAAATCCATCCTCTCTGTTAAGTGCAAATTCACTTCTGGACTTTTATAAATGAAAACTGTGACGTGCAGCTCCACTAAATTTAGAATATTTCTTCAAATGTGTTGACATTTGAACGTTCTGCTGAGGGATTTTTAGATCGTGTGAAAAAACTAGTAGAACCATTAATTGAATCTGCAATGGATACAGAAAGAGACGATCTGGTAACTTTTTTACAGTAGGTACAATGTTAATTCCCCGTCAGAATAATTGCCTTAAATTGAACGTGCACACGGAAGTGCAACAAACGGTTTACCTTATAGTGGAGTGGAGTCTTTCATCTAACTTTGTGTAGGAGCCATAAAGGGTATATCTTCCGACAGAGGAACGTCCGACCGAAATTCGTTTACCTTATACGTACTTCTTCTCTCAATATACAGATTAGATTAAGAAAGGATTCTGTATTAGGATGGTTTAAGCGAATAGCGTGTTACGAGACCTCAGTATTAAGACGATAAATTAAATATATTTATAACACTGGAAAGAAAACGTGCTTACCCGGCTTACATTTCAGACGAATGCTTCGTGGCAAAAAGCTAATGAAACATTTTACGAAAACAGACGATAATAAAACGTTCAAAAACATTTTCCATTTAATCTAACCTTAAATGAATTCGAAACATTTAAAAATCTTGCCATCGACTTTTGTTTAATTTTCCATACACCCCAAAAGATCGCCCCCAAAAGTTAATATCTTCGTTGCGGTGATTAATTTATCTTCTTCCATGTAAGGACTGCTCAAATATATATATATATATATATGTATATATATATATATATATATATATATATATATATATATATATATATTAGGGTGTCACTAGTTAATAGGGGGAAAATTAAACGATGGATATTTTCCTATGACACCCCTAAAATTGTTCCATTTGGTGTAAAACATACGGAAGAGAAATTTGGTCCTGATTGGTCATCATTTAAAGGTCGCCCTCGTCACTGAAAACAAGACCCATTTGTTGACGTCAACAAGCTGTTCAGTGTTCACAGCTTGGGCCGAACCAGATAATAAAAAACAAGGCAATTTGGTGAAATAACGAAAGTAAGACACTTAAAAACGCAAAGAATACAAACAGTTTATTATATAATCAAAATAGAAGACATAATTTGGCGAATAATGGTACAAAATGGAGAAGCAACAAAAGCAAAACTTTGAGATATAAAATACATATACAGTAGCAGAATAATTGGTGCTCATACGCTGATCAGTGATTAGTTCTTTCGCGTCCTCACTAATGCTGATTTGTTCGGAGCTGGGTGTTGCTTTCTGTGGTCAGTGACAACTTGAACGAGGAACTGGAGCTGTTCTTCTTTCACTGTCAACTTTCCGTTCAGCTCCTTCACCAGAGCCACGGCCCGTTCTGCTCTGTCGTTCACCACTGCAAGTTTGGAGACCACATCCCGAGCTTGCACGTATTCAGAGTTTGACGTCCATGAACTGGGATGGTGGAGCAGAAAGCAATCTGGCAACTGAAGTTTTGAGAAGAATCCTCGGGTGTTCTTTGTGATCAGTTGCTCCAGTCCTTTGCTGTCACTGAGGAACATAGTATCAAGAACCAAAGGTCGTTTTGGCGGCATGTGAGGGCTTCTTGATCTAACGCTGCAACCATGCTGCACTTCACTTCCATCGATATCCTCTCATCAAAGAACGCCAGACCCACTGCCTCCTCCGAATGGTACCACAGGTGCGCAGACAGCTTCTTGGTGGTACCATCAGAGATCTTCTTGTGCGGGTATCGAAGGAGCGTCCTCATCAATTCCCAATCATTCAGCGGAGCTTCGATGGACAGATGAGCTGTTGCCCACGCTTTCATGTAAACTAGAACAGAAAAGAGGCAGATATCTCGAATCCGCGTTCCTCAGTGTTCGTCAGTTTAAACTGTCTTCGGAAGAGCCAGATCTTGATGGCATAGAGCCCCTTAGCCATCCATCTCGCCCGGTGCATAGCACCAGGGGCGCGGAAGTTTAGTCCCTTGTATGGAACTCCTCCAAGAAAGATGACGGAAAGATCGAGGAATTCCTGATAGTCATCACGAACTTGAAGTGCTTGTGATTTTGCAAACTCAATGAGCTCCGTTCTATGCTTAAAAATAGCTGCTTTGGTGAACGCATCTGTGTCCGCAGTTTGGAACTGTTGCTGGTCAATGCGGGTCCAATAATCATGGAAGCGCTTGAAAAGCAGAATTTCTGGACCGGTAGATACTGAATCTAGCGATGCTGCGAATGCCGCCTGTAGCACCAACTCCAGTACATGGTGTCTGCACGCGCAGTGTAACAGGTCACGTCCAACTTTTTCTTCCAGAAGAACACAAGTTCCTCCACGGTGGCCTGTGTTTGTCGCGGTTGTGTCGAAACACATAGATTTGACATGATCGGTCACTCCCCATTCATTCAGGCAATCTATGATGGCATTTGTTTGTGCCAGCGCGGTTCCTGACAGAAATTTTGGCACCCCGAGGAGCTGCTCTGTCCCGGAGCCAGATACAAGAATAGGTAAGCGGTCAACATATTCTCGTGACGTCAGATCTTGCATGAGTTTTCCGTCCCATTGAACAGTCAACGGACTATTGCCTTGGAACTCGCTCTTCAGTTGCCGAGCCTTAAGGGTACGGAATTTTTCACGCTGACGATGAATGGATCCACGATTGATGTTGTAGTCGCTAGCATCATGCCCTAAGCTGGAAGCTGCCTCAAACAGCAGATATGTGGCCTTTCTTGACGAGAGTTGCGTGCGATCAAGCGCTGCCGCCAATTCCGATGTCATGATGTTCTTCGTTGCTCTTTGTTTAGACGCTAACGAACCACCACATGCTCCTTTTTCTTCGCTATCATCTGAGCTGGAGGATGAGGACTCCAAAACCGCTTCGTTGGATACTGCCTCCATTTCAGCTGCTGATCGCTTTCTTCGTTTCTCCTCTTCCTCCCGACGTCGAGTACAATCTTTGACTTGGCGCTGATGGGTCATGTCCAAACCTGCCATTGAACCTGGACGTCCTTTCTGGCGCTGCTGCTGAAGGAACTCCCAATCCTCTGGGTACTTGACCAATTTCTCACAATCAGCGTGGGCGATGTCAAAGAGACGATCGAGGCGTTCAATGAATTCTTTTTCTTTCGTCTTGTGTGAATCGCTCGTCCTTGAGGCGTGTTTTTTGAGTCCTTTCCACTCCTCGAAGACTTTATCCAGTTTGCTGACGCAGTGTGTCTCGAGTCTGGTTGGAATGTGAGCTTTCTCCCAGAAGGACATCACTGCTCGAAGTGACTTCCTCAACGCGTCACGTATTGTCATTTTCTTTTCATGGTGAAGGTAAAGGAAGTAACCGAATGCTTGCCTGTAGGAAGGAAGCTTGCATCCTTTCACCTCATCAACCGCTGCCCCTAATAGGTATATACACTTCCGGGTTTCCATCACCAGAAATCACGTAGCTGAATGAGAAACGGTGAATCGTTAAGTATTGTTCACTTTATTTCTCAGATATTCAGACACACACAGATACACACACACACATATATAGAGATATATAGATATCTAATGAACGATTATGGAGACGCCGCGCAAGCATTAAACTTTGGAAGGCGGGGGCGACCTTTCATAGTTATTCAAATAAAACGATTTTTCAGTCACCATGTTTTTTTTACCAATGGAATAGATTCGCGGGGTGTCAGCATGAAAATTTCAAACTTTGCATTTAAGTGATACCCTAATATATGTATATTGTTCAAACGGGAAAAACGACTTGCTGTACAAGATACAAGTAACAAAAATGGTGCAGGAAGAGGCGATACATCGTATGGAATTTGAAATCATAAGTTAGAAAACACATAAAATTGACAGAGGCGTTTCTAAAGGTTGGGGGATACCAAAAATTGGGTATACGAAAGATTGGGGATACCATAAAGAAAGAGGAAAGCAGAGAATGCGCAAAACTGATCCTTTGAAACGACGAATCAACTGCCCAAATTTCATATGTTATAATTTAGTATAATGTTTAATAGTGTTATATATTATTATTAAAATTATTCCAATATATTTAAAATAAATATGATGTTCAGGTTAGGTACACTTGATTTTAATTCTTTAAATCATGTTCAGGTTAAGTACACTTTGTTTTAATTCTTTGAAACATGTTCAGGTTAAGTACACTTGATTTTAATTCTTTAAAACATGTTCAGGTTAAGTACACTTGATTTTAATTCTTTAATTCATGTTCAGGTTAAGTACACTTGATTTTAATTCTTTGAAACATGTTCAGGTTAAGTACACTTGATTTTAATTCTTTAAAACATGTCCAGGTTAAGTACACTTGATTTTAATTCTTTAAAACATGTTCAGGTTAAGTACACTTGATTTTAATTCTTTAAAACATGTTCAGGTTAAGTACACTTGATTTAAAAATTTTCTTTTGACATTAGTCAACGAATGTCATTAATTTGCAGTTAAAGCATCTGTCTCTGCATGAGAGGACACAACTATATTTTCAAAACTACTTAGACAAAAACTTTTCTCTTTTGTATGGTTTTCGGTCTCCTTCGTAATGGCAAAGGTCACGTGATGAAGGGGTCCTACAGCTTTATTTGGGATCCAAAGTACGGGTCACAACATCCATCATAATATATATATATATATATATATATATATATATATATATACAGGGTGAGTCAAAAGTAGCGCCCGATTTCTGTCAGTTGATTGTTTGTTTGCCATTTGTATTACAGTGTACAAGAAGGTAGAAATAAATGAATGACATGTTTATCTAACCATTTATTCGGGGGAAAGTTATTACGGAACTGTACCAAGCTGTTTTACTTGCAACTTTCAAAGTGCCCTCCCTCGTGATCGATGCACAATTGCAGCCGAGCAGGCACAGAGTGGCACACACGCCTGCAGAGTTCGATATCAATTTCCTCAAACTTTGCAGTGATTTGAGCCTTCAATTCCTGAATGGTACGAGGCTTTTCACGATAATCAAAGTCTTTCATGAGCCCCCAAAGAAAGAAATCTGAAGGTGTAAGGTCTGGGGACCGTGCCGGCCACTCGATCGGACCGCGGCGGCCGATCCACTTTCCGGGAAAGTTTTCATCAAGCCACTGACGAACATGACGTCCATAATGAGGTGGAGCTCCATCTTGCTGGAAATAACAGTCCTGATCTTGTACCCTGGGCCAAAAGAAGGTTTGCAGCATATCCAGGTAAATTTCTGCAGTGACAGATCCCTCAAAGAAAAAGGGTCCAATTATCCCTAATGGAGATATGGCTGCCCAAACTGTCACGCCAGGTAAATTTACCTCCTTCTCAACTGTCACTCTTGGGTTCTCCGCAGCCCAGTAGACACAATTGTGTCTGTTAATTGTGCCGTTAAGCTTAAAACATGCCTCATCTGACCACCAGATGTTGTCTAGCATTGTGTCCTCTTCGTCAAGTTTAGCTAAGAACTCTTCGCAAAATTGAAGACGGCGGTCGTCATCTCCATCATGAAGGGCATGCAGTAAGCGTGGAATGTAAGGTTTCCATTTTTTCTGGCGAAGGATATGGATAACACTTGATTGGCTCACTTCCAACTCTGCAGATAAACGGCGAGTTGACTTTTGCAGACTTTGTTCCAGTCTCCTGATGGCTTCTTCAGCCTTAGCTACATTCGTTGCCGTTTTTGGACGACCGGACTTCTTTGCAGTGGCTACCGACCCTGTTGCTTCAAATTTCTCGACAATCAATCGTATGTTTCTTCCCTGGGGTGGATTAATATCGAATTCCTGTGCCAAACGGCGTGTCGTCATCGTTGGTTGTTCATTACATTTGTAGTAATGTTTCACGGCCGCAATGCGTTGATTCATTGAAAGGTAATTCATGGTTCAATTTGGTGCAAATTCAGTAACTTTCCAAACTCTCAGCAATAACCTGCAAAACAAAAACAAAAATAAATAAACTAAGAAAATTAATAATCTGCAAGACAATTATTAACAACATGACTTCCCAGAAAGAATCTGACAGCCGAAAAAACAGAAATCGGGCGCTACTTTTGACACCCTGTATATATATAATGTGTGTGTGTGTGTGTGTGTGTGTGTTATAAAATCACTTAATAAATAAGGTAACATAGAGTATATCTAGGCTGTGCAGCTGAAACTTGCGTTCAGGCGAGTCTTTTGAAGGAAAATGTTTCGGGAATCGATTAACTTCAAAGACTCAAAAATATCGCTGAAGGGATCGGCAAAAATTAACTTTTTACTCACTGTAATTTATTTCTCAATAGAAACACTCGTTATGTCTTTGATAAAATCCATGATACGCTGCTTGGCGAAAACACCTTGCTTATATATATATATATATATATATATATATATATTATATATATATATATTCTTCAAATTTACTTATTCCTATTGCTAACTTTAAACACTGTATCATTTACAACGATTTACAGTACACGAGGTATAAGGCTCGCTTCGATATACATCTGAATACATCATACTTCATTTATATCTCATCTTTTCGATTTCTCAAAATGAGTAAACGTGAGACGCCTTGTTTACTATGTATTTCATCCTCTAATGAATTTATTTCATCAAAGTATGGTTTTTTTACCTTTTCTGTAAGTCTATACTTTTGAAGAGGATAAACCCATTACTATAAAAGTGACCGCTGCGTCTACTCTAAAAGTGAGAGTAGAATAACATAAATGTATTGTAAGTGTGACGGTCTATCGAAAGTAAAGTGAGAGGCTTTTTTTTTTCTATTTCCTACGAGTGGTATAGCTTGTTTTTCAATTTTCAGTTTCCTTGTCAAGAAGCGAACCTTTTTTGATCAACTTAGCTTGATCAAAAAAGTAAGGCCAATTACTTTATTTATTGACTTGAGGGTACTTTATTTAATACTTTATTTATTGGTGAGTACTTTTATTTCTATTTTTGCTCTCAGTTTTAAAGTAGATGTAACGAACAGGGTGTTTTTTTTTTTTTTTTTTTTGAGATTGTACAACAAAAAGTTTTGCTCTCAAATCCGAGGCAAAGCGATGATCTCAGTAAAAGATTGCGAAGTTGCGAAGACGAAGATTAAACATTCTACAGGAAACATATAAACAAAAAAAGCAGAAATAAAGTCTTACATTTTCGACTTATTAAAATGAAAATGAAATGGTGAAAAAACGGGTGAAAAATTTTTATGTTTCTATCTCCAAATGTTAATAAGAGTTTTCACTTTTCATCCATTTGATCCAGATTTGTTTTAATCTATAAATTATTTCCGTTTCTAATTTCCGCATAATGTTATGCCCATATACCCAAACCTGGTTTATTATATATTTACATTCACATTAAGATCAATATCTTTCCATTGCGTTTATTTATTGATTACATTTTCCATCTGGTACATAATCGACCATCTTGCGCTAAGACGTTGGTATTCCTGTTATCCTTCGCATTATCATTCGTACCAACAGACTAATTTATTGCTTCGAATACTCTCATCAATATTCCTCGACCTCTCCTCTTCGCAATTATATAACTTCCTTTATATAAATGCTCTTTGTAAAGCTAATAACTATTGCTTTTTCTTTATTTCATCTTATACCTAACTTCGATGTCAGGGGTTCCCACGCCTTCCCACTTCGTAGGAAGGCGTGTGTGTGTGTGTGTGTGTGTGTATGTGTAGGCACCTGCAGTGGTGGGCACGCGCAACGATTTTTGTAGCGCCGCAACCGCAACCGCAACTCTGCTGAAATAGTTGCGCCGCACGCGCAAGCGCAACCCTTTTCAAAAAGTTGCGCCGCAAGCGCAAGCGCAACCAAAAATGTTGCGCCGCAAAAAGTTGCGGCGCAACTGCCCACCTTTGCATTTAACGTATATCTGCAGTGGTGGGCACGCGCAACGATTTTTATAGCGCCGCAACCGCAACCGCAACTCTGCTGAAATAGTTGCGCCGCACGCGCAAGCGCAACCCTTTTCAAAAAGTTGCGCCGCAAGCGCAAGCGCAACCAAAAATGTTGCGCCGCAAGTTGCGCAACTGCCCACCTTTGGGCACCTGGGCATAAAATAGGTTGAATGTGTGATAATTCACAGATGTAGTTGGGTAACTTTTTTATGAGGTAATACTTTTAGTGCTTCGGAGCATTAAAAAATTATATAAAAAATCTTGGAACATTTTAATTGTTGGGAAAAAGATTATGTTAGTGCCGATTAGGTTAGATTACGCCGAGTTAGGTTAGTTAAAGTTTGGTTAGGCTAGGTTAAATTAGATTAAAAAGAGACCACTCTTCGAGCCCTCAG
Source organism: Bathynomus jamesi (assembly GCA_023014485.1). NCBI lineage: Eukaryota > Metazoa > Arthropoda > Malacostraca > Isopoda > Cirolanidae > Bathynomus > Bathynomus jamesi. The sequence continues at coordinate 259,872 of JAJOZX010003497.1, forward strand.
CTGCGTTCCAAATACTTATCACACCTTTCTCGGTTCGATGGCCTTAAATTTCGATTAAGTCAAATTAAATTTGGTTAATTAGATTTTTAAATATATGGATTTAAAAATGTCGGTACCTCGCTTCTGCACACACACACACACACACACACACACACACACAAATGTGTGTGTGTGTTCCCGCGCGTGTGGAAAGAAAAGGAAAGCAATTAAAGTAAGTAATTGCCTGGGAGTCAGTAGAACTCGAACCCTGTTTGCGTGGTTTCCATCTTATAGTGTGTTTATTGCCCTTGAAGCATTTGTATTCCTTATAAAGTCGAGGAACTCGAGGAAAGCATGGTTAAACATTCTAAACATTGGCCTTGCTTGAATGGACCTTTTTTCGGTGCTTGGATGGCGTGGTCGTTAGAAACGTTGACTCTGCAACCACGTGACGTGGGTTTGAGTTTTATATATATATATATATATATTGTGATGTATGGGGAATGAAATGAGGTTACGAATGATTAATATAAAGTAACCAGGAGACGTGATTTGCTCATACAAGCTGAACGGAGGCGAGACGCCGCCAATCAAACGTGAAATTTCCTTTTCTTTTTTTAGAGAGAGATTTGGGATCAATGAAAGGAAGCCACCCCCAAAAGTTTCTAGTAAACAATGCCACCCTAAAAAATGATCAAGTAAACAATGCCACCCCCCAAAATCACTAAAGTAAAGAATGTAAGTAAAACCACCTTCATGAGGAATTGTTTATTATTTATTACTGTATGCCCTTGATGACTGGTTAGGTTAAGTCATGATATTTTCATTTAAACTAACTAAAATATCACAACTTAACCTAACCTAACCTAAATAACCTACCTACCTAAATAACTTACAGATCAATGAAAGGAAGCCACCCCCGAATTGTGTCACTGAAAGAAAGCCACCCCCGACCCGTTTAGGGGTGGCTTTCTTTCATTGATCCGAGATTTGTACTAAATATCCATGTACTTTTAGCAGCAAGGTAGAGAACTAAATTACATGTTAAATTCTCTATAATTTCAAATAATAATCACAAAATATCGACTACACAAGCAGTAGACTGGATAAGAAAAAAAAATTGAATTATATAGCATTTTTTAACATGGCGGACTTCTGTTCAACCTTTTTGCTCGCCCCACACAAAGAAAGAGGGCTGCACGAATAATAAATACTTGTAATGTTCATTAAAAGGGAAATTCTATTATTGTTGGATTGTTAAAATGTTAAATTACATCTTTCTAAAAACTTGGTAATATGTAAACTATGGAAATCATAGAATAAAATATATTTAGAACTAATGATCAGGGTATCCTGCGCCTGGCAGAATAGGACGTTATAGGCCGAACCGATATCGTACTATAAATCGAATTAGATTAACCACAAAGTAAAAAAAATGTGGAATCAAAATAACCCTTGAAAAATTCAGAATAATTTGGTATAAAATCCGTGCTAGGTAGAAACGCGGTTCATGTATTTATTAGAAATGTAAGGCTTCGTTTGAGAAAAACAAAGACAGCAGAAATCAGCCTATATGCAAAAAGCAGGGAACGGTCGGTGTATATTGAAGGCTTGGACGGCAACATTCCGAGATCAAGATCGTGGCCCTTATCGAACTAAAATTAAAATAAGCTACTTCTCCTAATTTGTAACAACGAAAATTCTGAACGAAATTTGTAGTGTGTGGCTCACATAAATATACAAGTAAAATAGACTCAGTCTCCCCTAAACAACAGTAAACGTAAAGCAGTCTTATAACTCTTATTATAACTCGTTCCTCGTACAGAAAAGTGATGTAGGCGTGTATATATATATATATAAAATTAAAACAGATTCATTCTCCTACAGAAAAGGATACCAATTAAGTACCAATGTCTCAATAAGATAAGTAACCAAAATTATGAATAGAAATTTTCTAATAATTCTGTATTAATTGATTATGTTAATTATGAATTTTACAAATTGATAAAGTTAAATACGAGTGTCTCAAATAACTATTGTCATCTTTCAAAAATTCCATTGATATTCCATTTCCCTTTTTTCCATTGTATTTTGATTTACTTTTAGTAAAGTTAAAATTTTTGGAGAAATAGACGGTAAAAATACATAAAGACTCAATCATATTTTTTTTTTTTAAGAAAATTATGTTTTCGGACGTTTTCCAGTTTATGTACCGTTTTCTACAATGTTGGCTTTTATGCAACTTTCTAGTGTTTCTTTGCTTCTGTTAAGTACAGCATAGAGTAAAACATAAGGTTAGGTTACGTTACGTTACGTTAGGTTAGGTTAGGTTAGGTTATCAAGAACTTACCTCTCTTAAAAAGTTGTTATAATCAACGGCGGTTGTATGACCAATCAAAAATAAATTATATGAAAAACGGTACACAAACTGGAAAAGGTCCATGTTTTCTAACGATTTTTTATGTGAGAAATACTATAATGATGTTCTCTTTTGTCACAAAATTAGAGAAATGTAACCTAACCTAACCTAACCTAACCTAACCAATATTGTACATACACACCTCCATGGTTGAATGAGCACCGATACGTGTCAGAATTGTGGTAACGGGTATTGTTAACGCATGCGCACAAGACACAACCTGGCGTTTATTCTGATAGCCTTCTGTTAGGCTTCTAAAAGTTTTCAAATATCCATTATTTCATTATAAAACAAGAGCGGCAATAATAACTATTTTTTCTATGAATCTATCTATCATTATCTATCTATCTATCATTAAAAGTAGATAAAAATATATACCTACCTGACAATTGCGTCTTTATGTATATTAGCCAAATAGACTATTTTTGTAATAAGTCATTTTATTCACCTCCAGTAGCGATATCACAGAGAAATCTGATTAACATTGTGTTCTTCGCTCCTTAAGAGACGCAAACAGGCATATACGTACATTACATCACCGTTACGTGTATACATATATATATAAAACACTTGAGACAGGAGATAAACATAATATATATGTTACAGTCAAAGTGTGTAACCAGCCATTTCGCGTAATGGATGAAACTTTTAGTCATTTCGCGAAATGGCTGTTTCACTTGGTCATTTCGCGAAATGACTAAAATCTTCAGCCATGACGCGAAATGGCTGAAATTCCACCTTGGTCATTTCGTACAAGATCATTTGCCCGGTTAAGTCAACTGTATGCCCTTGACAATTGGTTAGGTTAAGTTGTGTTATTTTCGTTAGTTTTAACGAAAATAACACGACTTAACCTAACCAATTGTCAAGGGCATACAGTTGACCTAACCGGGTCTTTAATGGCGGACATCGGAATAACATTGAAGGCCCGGTTAGTATTTGAAAACCTCTATACTGAAAATTCAAATTCAAATGTGTTCAAATGAAGAGTGTTTCTCACTTATTTGAACAGACCTGTGGGTGTATGTATGTTTTAGCAGATTTAGTTAGTTAAATAAAGGTTTCCAATTTTATTGTGATGTTTGTTATTTCTATGAATTCATGACAAAAGTCATTTTAGCCATTTCACGAAATGACCAAGGTGGAATTTCAGCCATTTCTCGTAATGGCTCGAGATTTTAGTCATTTCGCGAAATGATTAAAAGTTTAAGCCATTACGCGAAATGGCTGGTTACACAATTTGACTGTAACATATATAAGTATACCATAGTAACCTAGGTAACCTTGGTTTTGCTTCCGCCCGAATTGTTCATATATAATAATAATGATGATAGTAATGTTAATAATAATAACAGTGATAATGATACAGTTTATTGGCAAGGAGACAAATCTTAAAAAGTACGATATTCACCAAGGTAATAAACGATACAACTCATTATTAAACGCTAAATTAGAACAGGGACTACGGAAATGAAGAAATTACAATAATACACGTAATGACACAAGTAGTTAATAAAGTTAATAATAACAGCTATCCAAATCCAGTACTAAGAGAATATATATAAAAAATAAAAAATAAACAGTACATGTAATGCAAAAGCTATTGCAGGAATTAAGTGGAGCTGTAGACAAACACTTTCAGACCAAGAAGGTCACACTCTAGAACGCATAAAGCAAGACTGATGAATAGCTTGGACAATTGGATTGTCTGAGTTTTTAATTCTTCGCATTAGACTGCTTGAAGGCGTCTTGTTACTTCAGGGAGGTTCGGAATGTTGCGGTTAGCGACCATTTGAGAGGCTGAGCATCTTGGAGGTAATTTATGTAGCAGTTTAAAAGATCTGGTTAAAGCAAATTGAGGGTTCTGCAGGAACCATTTTTAGAATTAACCCTTAACTACTATCATTATTTCCCATGATAAAATAAACAAATGTACTCAGGGTCAGAATTGACCCAACGATAGTACAGTAGCTGAGGGTTAACCCAGAGATGCTGTCCATAAATATTAGTGCAAAAAGTATGAAAAAGAGTGTCTTTAGCTTCGCTTGTACAGAATTTAATTTTAAATCCATATATCTAAAATATTAATTAACCAAAACTAAGTTGCTATTCACACACACACACACACACACACACACACACACACACACCATTGGTATTACGCAGAACGTACTGTACATGTCCCCTGAAAGCACTAAATTTTAGGTTTCAGGTATTTCCTATAAGAGTTAGGATTATAAATACGCTGCGCGCGGCAATAAATCTGGCAGTACTCAATCTCGTCAGAAGGGGAAAGACTACGAAGGTCTTAATTCGAAAATATCTTTCTATTTATTTGCTTGTTGTATAGTAAAATGTCCACCTATTTCTCACCTAACATGTATCACAATGTAATTATATGACTATTGAATATATAATAAATAAACTAATAAACTATTTACTTTAAAGTTGCTCTCAGTAATATACTAATAAAATGGTATTACATACATTATATTATATATAAAGTATTCGTACAGAGAGCTACTTCAGTTTTATTCGTTCTTATCTTTTGTACCATGCATAAGAATGGTTATGCAAAGTCTACCGTTCATTTGGAAAAATTTAGCACATAAAAAAATGCAAAAGTTTTGTATATTTATTTATGAAATTATTTAATACTTTGTGCTTCCACCTTTTGCTTGAATGACTTCAATATTCGTTTTTGGGTATTTTTCTACGAGGTTTTGACATCTTTCAGTAGAAATTTTAGTCCATTCTTCTAAAGGAAATTGTTGCAATTCATTCAGATTCGAAGGGTTTCTCTTGCGGACAGCTTTTTTCAGATCAGAGCATAAATTCTCGATCAACTTGAGATCTGGGCTTTGACTGGGTCACTCGAGAAGCTTGAAACTCTTTTGTTGAAGCCATTTCATGGTGCTCATACTTTTATGTTTTGGATCATTATCTTGCTGCAGTACCCAGTTGCGATCCATTCACAACTCCCAAAATGAAGCAATACATTTTCTTCCAAAATTTCCTATTTCTTCGAATTCAAGATTCCATTGATGATAATCTTTCCTGGACCAGAAGCACTAAAACATCCTCAAAGAAGGAAAACTACCACCACCCTGTTTAACCGTAGGAAAGATATTTGTTTTCGTCTGTTCAGAGAACCTTCTTCCAGAATACAAACCAATCACTTTGATGATCCTTGGCATACTTTAAAAGAGCTTCTTTATGCGCTTTTCGTAGCAGGGTTGTTTTTTTTGTGCAACTCTTCCACGCAAACCATTCTTTCTCAATGTAAGACGTACAGTAGAGGGCTGGACATCGATATTAGACAGTCTTAATGTTTGGCAAATATTACCCGCAGTCACTCGTGGATTCTCAGAAGCCATTCTTTCAATCCGTCTAATTGTACGTTCTGAAATCTTGCAAGGTCGTCCACACTTTGGTGGAGTTTTGATTGTTCCAAAGCCTTACCATTTCTTTATAACTGCAGCAACCGTCGTAAATAGAATCCTTAATTTTTAAGTTTTATTTTTACTTCTCCGTTTATTGCATATATATATATATATATGTGTATGTGTGTAGATATGTATGTGTATATATATATGTATATATGTTTGTGTGTATGTATGTTATTTATTTATATATTTTTTTTTCTCTTTCTGTAACCTATATATAGGCCGTAACCTTTTATGTATTTCAGTGTTCCTGAGGATGTCATTAGACGAAAGCGCTTGAGCACCGTTTTGTGTTTCCTTTCCTTCGTGGTTTTATTCATCATTAGAGTCAATGTCTAAAATCAGGCAATTTGTAAGCCAACTGAAATTTTAGGCAATGTGTCAAATTGTGATGTACATAAAACTTAACCCAACCTAACCTAACCTTTCTGGTAATGCTGCATATGCATGCCCACTGGTATTTCCCAATTTCCCTAACAAGGTTAGGTTAGGTAAGGTTCGGTTCTGTGTTTATCACAATTTGACACATTGCCTGAATTTCAGTCAATTTATAAGTTGCCTAATTTTACATACTGACTGTAACATATATATTAGTGTATATACAGACCGTGCATGGAACAAGGAACTCTTCTGGGAAAATTAAATTCACTATAATTATTCGGGTTATAATGGATTTAATTTTCCCAGAAGAGTTCCTTGTTTCATGCACGGTCTTTGTATAACATAAAAGTTTCTCGGGGGACTATTCTGAGTTGTATTATATATATATATATTTATATATATAGTAGGCCCTATATAATTCCGCTCTAACATCACATTCTGTGGAACTCATTCTAATCCCAAATTCCAGTTTGAAACGTCGCCTTGGAAGGCATTCAAATTCCTATTCCAACATTAAAGATTTATTCGATTCCGAATCCACTTTTGAGGCACGCCTATCATTCCAGTATTCCGATTCCAATTCAAAAACAAGAATAAATCTTTATTTTGATTACTATTCCAGCAAAAATTCCTCTTGCTTAAGTCCAGATTTGACTAAAAATAATATTCTTTTGCTTTCAATATTTCTTCTGATTTGGATATTTTAAAATAAAGCAAATTGGTCGAAAATTTTGTCCACGAATTTTGCAGCTACAAATTGCAAAGTTGAAAAACTGAACCTAATTATTATTTTGCCACCTATAAAATGTTCTTTAAGTGTACTGAAATGATATACTGTATATATGAGCGGATGGGTCTCGGGCTAAAAAACCATGGACCAATGTCGCTGACTTCTCATCTCACCAAATATATTTGAAAGAATATTTAGAGGAAAAGCTATACGACCTTCGGGAGACAGAAAAGATTAAAAGATACCCAACATGGATTCCGATCAGGAAGATCGTGTTTATCACAACTAACAGAACACTATGACAACATCATTGGTGCACTCGAGAACAATGGCAATTGTGATGAAATATAAACAAACTTTGCAAAGGCGTTCGACAAGGGTGACCATGGAATCATAGCATATAAACTGAAATATATGGGAATAGCAGGAAAAGTGAGCGGCAGCAAATTGTTATGGTACAAAGAGTATCATCATCAGAACCGGAAGTACATAATTCAGTACCACAAGGAATAACATTAGTTATTTTACAATTCATAATCACGCTAACCTATATAAACTTAAGTTATAATGACCGACGACGCGAAGTTCGAGACACAAAATAAGATGGTAAACAGAGCCAAAAAAAAAACAAAAAAAACAAAACAAAAATGGACATATACTGAAAATCTTTAAAAAAGGGAGAGTAATATAATGATTCCACTGTTGGAAACACTGTTGATCATACCCAAACTGGAATATTGCTCAGGCCTAACCCCCCCCTTGTCAAAAAAAAAAATAAATAAATAAATAAAAACACATTAGTCAACTTGAAGAAATTCAGAGAAATTTCACAGTCAAGATCAATGGATGCAAAGAACTAAATTACTGGGAAAAATCGCATAAATTAAATCTATACCCACTAGAAAGAAGAAGAAGAAGAAAAAGAAGAAGAGGTACACTATAATTTACATATGGTAAATAAGAGAGAAGCTAGTTCCTAGTCTCAAAATGAACGCTATAACCATTCAAAACACCAGAGTGGAAAATGGGAAAGAAGAAAGACGTATTCACTCTAAATAGAAGTAGACGTTTCGTTAGACCTTTTATTGCCCCAATTTTGCAAATTTTGAACTGTCGAGTGCATTAGATATGTCACATTAGTTAAACATTTCGGTAAACATTTCAGTAAGTCAATTGAAATGTCTAAAATGTCCTAATTTTTTAAACAATTAAAAAGACTAATTTGAACTGTCTAATAAAATGTTTAATGAATTGTCTAACAATGAAATGTCTAATGGATGAAATTTTCAAGAGTTTAAGTTTATATGAAAAAATTTGCTTTACGACATTACTCTTTAAAACATTTGATTTCAATTTATATAAATTTTTTTTTCCTGTAATTGACTCTGTATCTCTATCAAATAACTTCCTGTAATTTACATTATCAAAGCCATTTATCAGTTATAAGTACTCGAATCAGTTCTCCACAAGTCGACAGTTTTCGAGTGAAAACATTATCCAATTCAGTTAATTTTTCCCCAGATATTTTACCTTTCAGTTCTGGATTCACTTTGGTTGTTCTAGCCCGAACCCCTTCTAACTTATCAATGTCTTTTCTCAAGGATAGGCTGTCTGAATTAGAGACTAAACCTAGGATAGGCCTATTATATATCAATAGGCATAGATCTAAGGCTAGTCTGAAGGTCACAGGCTGGTTCTTAATCTTATTAAAAGACTTTACTAGCCAAGGCCTAGCCAAATAAATAAAATTAATAAATGCATGAAAAACACTTAGAGGAGCAAAGCCTACATGGAATAAATTGATAAATACACATATGTAATAACTGTTTTCTCTTCTTTTCGAGATAGCCTATAAACACGAACTCTAAATAAAATGCGTTACAATTTAGAAATATTTTTAACCACAATACGCATGCGTCTAGGCGCAAACAACAGAAAACTAACTTATTATACAAATGAAATGTTTAATTTCTATGCCTTCATATATATATGAAACATTTAAGTACCGTTTCCAGATATTTGAAATATCTAGTAAACATTCCAAAACAGCTATTATTCATTTCAAAAGGCAAAGTTAATTATATGATGTCGAGTAGATGTTTCTGTCCAACTCTCTAATGCGAGGGTTAATCGGTATTTTCAATCTTTTATCTACTCAACCGGTTAACTATGGAACAATCTTCCTCAATCCATCTTTACCCCTGTCTATGACCTCCAATCTTTTAAACGCATAGTGTCCAGGCATCTCGAAAACCCTGAACCTTGATTTTGGATCTCTTCTTCTTTTATGGTTGGATGGGGGTCGTTTTTGCAGGCATTTGCCCTTGGCCCCTCCTTCCCGCATAAAGAAAAAAATAGAGTGGAGACAAGGAACTTCCTCATCCTTGAAGGAAACTAATTTGGTTGTCAGAGGGACAAAGCTGTGTGAACGAACTGCCCAAAGAGTTCTTCTTCTTTCCAGCGAAGATAGATTTAATTTTCGTAGTCTTTACCAGTATTTGAGTTCTTTGCAGCCATCAATCTTGGCTGTGAAATTTCTTTGGATTTCTTCTAGTTTATTATTTACTTTTATTTTTGTATGGGGACGTCAAGATTGAGCAGTATTCAAGTTCAGGTACGATCAGTAAAGGAATCATTATATTCTCATCCCTTCTTCTGAAGGTTCTCAGTAGCTGTCCCGTAACTCTCTTTGCTTTGTTTATCGCTATCTGATTCTATGTTTCAAATTTTGTATCATTGGTCATTATTACCCATAAATCTCTCGCTTTCGTGCTTCTCTGAATTTTCTGTCTATCTGGGGCATATTATACTAGTAATCTGTTTAAGTTCCTCATTTCTTCCATATCTCAAGAGCTGAAATTTCTGGGTGTTAAGTATTCATGTCACTGTCTTCTGACCATTTGTATATTCTCTTTGTGTTTCTCTGTGAGGCTTCCACCTCTTCTGCATTGCCAACTTTTCTGCTAATCTTTGTATCGTCAGCAAAGGATGTTACTATACCGTTGTCTGCTACTTCATTGTCTTTGTCTGTCAGCATGATAATATCTCTCTCTCTCTCTCTCTCTCTCTCTCTCTCTATATATATATATATATATATATATATATATATATAGAGAGAGAGAGAGAGAGAGAGAGAGAGAGGAGCCATTTATGTGTTCTTTGTATGTGTGTGTGTATGTTTCAGTGTATGTGACCTCACTCATACACGTGTAGGCACACGCATACACCCCACTATATATATATATATAATCTTTCAGTAACAAATCTTTTGGATCAATGAAAGAAAGCCACCCCCAAAAGTTTCTAGTAAACAATGCCACCCTAAAAAATGATCAAGTAAACAATGCCACCCCCCAAAATTACTAAAGTAAAGAATGTAAGTAAAAACACCTTCATGAGAAATTGTTTATTATTTATTACTGTATGCCCTTGATGACTGGTTAGGTTAAGTCATGATATTTTCATTTAAACTAACTAAAATATCACAACTTAACCTAACCTAACCTAAATAACCTACCTACCTAAATAACTTACAGACCAATGAAAGAAAGCCACCCTCGAATTGTGTCAATGAAAGAAAGCCACCCCCGACCTGTTTAGGGGGTGGCTTTCTTTCATTGATCCAATCTTTTAATAAAGAAATTCAAAATGGTTAATTGAATCGGGGCTAAAATGAATAATTTTCTTTAAAATGTATAATGAATTAAAATCCAATTAATTTATAGGTTTTTTGTCATAAAACAAAGTATGACTTTCCCCTTGTAAGAATAAAATCCTATTTAGAGTTTTTCAAAAACATTAAAGGATATAATACCACTTCTTGATGTTAAAAGAAAGAAAAAAAATGACATTCACCGTAAAAGTGACCTGATTGGAGTACAGAAATACTCTATAATAATACTTCCTGGTTAATATCGGTGATATGAGATTCTATCGACAAATTTTCTGGCAACATGCATATTCCATTATTCTTCTGGTTGCCGATTAGTTTCGTCAGTTGAGTTGCTGATTTGTGTTGATAACTACCAACGGACCATCTACTTCTAATTACGTTAATAGACGGCCAGGATCTCCAATTACATTACTCCGAGAGATTTGAGAGGTTTAAAACAGAGCCTGTTATCGATTTGGTCTGTTTAGGTTAAACACACACACACACACACACACACACACAATTTAATCTTTCACCGTTGAACTCTGAAACAGGTAACAAGGAATGAAAAAACCAAAGAGTCCATAAAATTTAAAATTACATAAAATTATAATACTGAAATATTTTAAATTTTGGGTTGATTTTGTGTTGACAAGATTGATTTTTAGACAGAATTACTTGAATAACTTATGTTCCAAATGAGACACTTAAATTTCATTTAAAGAATCACGAATGAAACTGTCAATTACTCGCACAAAACAACGTTGAAACTACAGGGTGTCCACAATGTCTTGTCACTCCCAGTAAAATGCTAACTGATTTTCGTTTTTCTTTCAGATTCATTTATCTTTTACTGTAGATGGCCTGCCAGTTCTTGGTTTAAATTTTACAGTTCTCGTTGTGGACAGTTTCTTTTCCCATCTCAATAGAGTCCTTTTCGGAGGAGTTGCACGATTGAATCGATCCTGAAATCTGCACGAATATTTTCAATGGTTTTGCCATTACGTGGTCGCTCATGGACCCAGGTACTAGCCAATATGCGTTGTTCAATCGTATAGATGCTGCTATCACACATTTGAAATGGGTCTGAAAGAAAAACGAAAATCAGTTAGTATTTTACTGGGATGACAAGACATTGTGGACACCCTGTAGTTTACATTGTGTCACTCAAATTTTACTGTACGGGATATTCATTTATCCTCTACGGTACTCTCTTGTCACAACTTAATAATAATATACTTTACGCTTTACTGAAAAACTGACACATAAACGCTTTGCAACTTTACAAATAGACAGATAGTATAAAAGTAATATTTTTAAATAGACAGTATCCAAATAATTTACAATTAACTGAAAAAGGGTGAACATTATTATATGTAAGACGTTACACTACTGAAAAACTTGGCCCTACGACGCTCACTACTGGAAAACTTGGCACTACGACACTACACTACTGGAAAACTTGGCACTACGACTCTACACTACTGGAAAACTTGGCACGTTCTTTCTCTTAAAAATTTTAAGTGTTTGAAATATATTTATAATATTATATCATTTCTTTCAGATCATTAAACCAATAAGAGCGAATAATTCATTGGTTTTAATTCTAAACAGAGATATTCCAAGTTAAGTATTTCTTCTGATATTATGTTCGTGGTTTCAGTTAATTAAATGGAGTGTATATACAGTTCCAGAAATAAGTTCGTCTACAAAAACATATAATTTCCAAAAACATAAAAGATTGCTAATTGGTAATATGCTTTTTCATTTGGATATTTTATTGTTTTTGGTGAGAGGGGGAGATTGAAGACAAATCGACGAGGAAGGTACTCCGGGGGGAGGAGGGATGTTAGACAGGAGATAGGGAGTGCTGAAACTCCCGTTTCTCCTGTCACTGTCCTCCTCAGCTGATCTTTTTCTGTGTCTCATCTACCCTATGAGGAGTCCAGCATACTCTCAAACACACACTTCTCCCTCTATTCTTCCATACACATACATACATTTTACACACTAAACAATCTTTCCAAAATTAAAAAAAATAGCATTTTAAACATTAATATATAAGCGAAGGTCCGAGGGCGAATCCATTTTGTTTTGTTGCAATTCAATGAGAACATACTCGAGTTACTTCATTCTTTAATAGACATTTAGTCAGTAGCAATTAAATTTTGTAAAGGTATTAAAATCATAAAATGTGGCAATGAAGCTTACATCATCACCATATAGATGTAATTTGGAGTTTGATAAATATTGATAAATATTAGGGAAATAAAAGTCCCAGTGCCGGTCCTTGAAGGACGCCATGACAACTAATACAAATACTAAATTAGCCTTTCCTTCCTCACCGGCAACCCTCTGGCGTCGCTTTTCCGAGTAGCTTGCAGATAATTTATGTGGCGCTCCTCTAATTATATAAGGGAATAAATTTTCCATAAGAATTCCATGGTCTACAGTGTCAAATGTTTTCTTAAAATCAATAAAGACCGCGATCGTGTGTTTTTTACTTAAAAAATTCTTCGTTTACGTTAAATAGCCGGTTTATTACCACCTTTTTCAGAGAAAAAATATATATATCTTATTCGGAATTCATTTTGAAAAGATTTATTATTAAAGTACAGGGGTGATTCACTCGCTGGTAGCTCTAGAGTATCGCTAATACGATACTCTGGGACTACCAGCGAGTGAATCACCTTGTATAACTGTATGATCCAATATATATAAAAGTGTGGAAATGAACCTATAATATTTTACGTGTCTTTTTACACAATTGGTATAAAATGGAAGCGCAAGAATATTCTTCAAGGCATCAGCGAAACTATCCAGGATGCAATTGTTAAATAGATAAGAAATAATAAAAGCAAGAAAGTCACAAGCCGATTTGAGCACTCGGTTTGATATGTCAGCATGAAAAGCATTGTCTTTTATTTGATTGTTCTCTCAGCTTCAAGAGGAGACGAAGAACGCAAGAATAAAGAACCGGAATTATATATTATCACACTTACTTAGAAGAATATTGTTAATAAATAGAATTATTCTTTGAAGTTCGAGGAAGCATCAAATTAAAAAAAACATTAAATTGTCCTTAAATTATTCTTTCTCCTTCAGTTATTATTGCATTTATTTTCTTTCTCCATTTGCAAAAATCAGGTTACGTCTGCATCTGTTAGTCATGAAGAAAAGCTTGGAGATTCTCAGTGAACCTTTGAGACTATTTTCATATATTTTAAAATAAAGGTGTATACTTTAATAATAATAATAATAATAATAATAATGATAATAATAATAACAATAATAATAATAATCATAATAATAATAATGATAAATAGTTTAAACTGTCAAGTTTTTCTATTTTAAATAAAATTTTCTTCCGTTGACTTGGTGTTGTTATATTCTGGTTTGAGACGTTTTGTTCATATACCTAAGAACATGTTCAAGGCGTTTTAGTGATTAATTCACTTAAGAGCGTAATGATACTTATGTATGCTAAAGGTTTATTATATGCACCAACAACAGCACAAACAATAACAAGAATAAACATTTTGGGATATCTTTAAATCCCAAATCAGAACTTGAGAAAAGTATGCGTGAAATCACTAACTTAAAAAGTATAACATGAATTCGACTCCATGTACAAAGGGTTCTGGGCTCCAAAAACTTAAAACTAAATATGAATACCAACCCCTAATTGGGTATCCTTTTTATCCATAATTTGAGTGGAGATTAGCCCAAAGCCGTTGAGATTGATCAGTTTATCCAAACCAAACAGAAGGAGGTCGACATAGTATTCATAAAATTTTAAAGTTTTACGCATGTATAGACTAAAAATATTACAGATGTCATCGTACAAAGCTAGATTTTCTATAAATTACAAATGGAAAGAAATTCACCGAAAGATGTAGCAATGCCTCAGCGTAGTCGTTGCATTACTTTCAGGTTAAATGTTAATATTTTAATTTTTGAAGATAATGCTCCTGCTGGTACGCATTTTTATTACTTTCCACCAGGTGGGGGGGATCGTATTCTGCCCTTAGATGTTGAGAAAGGACCAACCCAATTAAACAAACAAGCTTTCCACGATTAAGTTAATAAATACTGTATATATATATATATATATATTATATGATGAAAACCCACAAGGAATCCCCTTGTGGGTTTGCATCATTCATTCATTTCACGTGTTTAATTGTGAAATTCATCCCATGTGTGTATATATATACACATTATATATATGGTCTGTATTTGGAATGTGTTTGTATGATATTTCTCGCCAACATCTATCTGTTTAAAACTCCTTATCATACTGACCGATTTATAGGGATAAAATGAGACTGTTATACCAATTTTTACTTGGATGTCTGTGCCCTCTTCTTTCAAAAATATTATCACCTTTATTTGAAATCCTGGATTAAATTCGGTCAGTGTGAAAAAATGGTAAGGCTGTAAAGAAGAACCAGCACTGTCACATACGAATTTCTAATGTTTCGGAACGCCATCTTCCATCTTCAGGGGTCCTAGTACAAAACTCTTCATATAAAACTTAATTAAAAGCTACTGAACTAACCGAGAGTGTATAATGTAGTAATTTTATGTAACAACACCAAGCAAAAATCGCAATATCGCAAATACGCGTATGTAGTTATTCGTTTATATGTACGGCAAAATTCATTAACAAATGGTCTATCAACAGTGTAGTCATAAAGCTGACAAACGTTTACGCATTCATAAAATTAATTGTAAAGTTTATAGAAATTGCAAGACGAATACTGGGACCTTAAATACAAACAGGAATCTTTCACATCAAACTTTTCAAGTACATGAAATATAAAGAACTTAAGACTGGTTTATAGTACATTATAATATCAAAGTACTCCCTTATTTTTTGGGTTTGTTTCACTCGCATGATAAACTAATTATTTGATATTTCTCACCATTCCGATTGGTACTTTATACAGTTCTCACTGCAGATTTAACGTAATTTACTCTAACCTAACTTAATCTAACCTATCCTTAAACTAGTTAGTCTAACGTAACACAACCCGGGACCAAAGGTGGAAATCCGAGGCTGAAAACTGTCTGTCTGTCTGTCTGTCTGTCTGTCTCTGTGAGTGCTATTGTGTTGTACGTATTTTTAACACACAAACCTCCTTCCACACATAATCCTTTTATTCTATCGCCACTGTCATTCATTCCAAGCACATCATGCCTCCCATGCAGTCACTCCAGAATCAGATCACATTTACAGTAGATCCCCCATTATAATCGCTTTATACGTATTCTTCTTGCTTCTAGCCACATTACTTAGTACATTCAGAAACTGATCCTTCTCATTTACATAGCTAACACCCTCCTCCTCCTCCTTCCATACCCGATTTCATACCTTTCATTCCTTCTCATCCACATCACTATTCCCTTACAGCTTAGTTTCGCACAAATCAAGCAAGTCAAAAACGTCCCTCCCGACCAATTTTGGCCCTTTGCATGCTCTTTACCATCTCATTTAGCGCACACTGCCACGCGTGTTTGTATTTGATTTAAATTTAATTTTTAATTACCCTTTTCATGAAAAGAGATATTTTATGAAACAGAGCATTTTTTAAGCTTTTCACACTGGGCGACAAAGGCAGATCGGGACGCGGGGGGGGGGGGGGGGGGGGGGGGGTCGATTAAGGCAGGGGTGTGCTGCCAATTTCTTAAGAACCGGTTCTGATACAGATAGGGGTGTAAATCGGCGAGCGCCAATGGCGCGAGTCATTAAGCTAGGGGGTCTTGGGTGAGCGGTAGCTCCACCAGCGGGGTCTGAGGCTCCGCCCCGGAAGCCAACGCATTTTAGTTTTTTCAAACAGCGTTTTGTAACATTTTGGCAGAAATTATTTAACATATTCTTTATGCTCACTAATGACATAATTATCTAAAAATAAACTAATTTTTCATCAAAAAATAAATAAATATTGAAACGACCACTGCTTGTGATACTACCTATATTTTTCTATAAAATCTTGAAAAAATTAAAAAAAATTTAGATATAAATAAATTTCTACTGACTGTTAAATATTTGTTAAAAACAAACAAACGGTTCGGTGATCCAATCAAAATTTAACAACCGGTTCGGGCGAACCAGACCGAACCGGTCCCAGCACACCCCTGGATTAAGGATACTATGGATCCGGATGTTCCCTAATCAGGCCACCATCCCCGTGCGGTCTGAAATAACACTAGCATTATCTATATATAAATATTCAATGTAAATTTCATATTTACATTTAGGATAAACAGTTCTAATTGTGGCATATATGCGTGTATTATATGTATTTATATGGCTTCCAAGACAATGCTCCCAAGACAACTCCCAAGACAATTCTATTTTTACAAATTTTGAAAATTCCTTGTCACCCAGTACCCTCAAATTGCATTTACTGGGCGACAAATTTTCTTTACTGGGTGACAGTCATGTCGCCTACTCGCTAGGTTAAAAATTGCTCTGTTATGAAAAACTTTAATTTTAGAATTCTGAAGACGGAAACTGCAATGTTGGCCATGTAAATAACAAAAAGCAAGGACAAGGAGAGAGAGAGAGAGAGAGAGAGAGAGAGAGAGAGGTAGTCCATTTAACGCTCTCTCTTTCTCTATCTCTCTCTCTATTTCGCTTTTTCACTTTCTTTTGTTATCTTCCATTTCAGAATTAAAATATTCGTTTATAATTAGACGTAAAGTAGTAACTTAAAAAAAAAAAAAAAATTTTTAGCGTTGAATTAACTTTTATATTCTTGTTCTGAACAGTTCTCTGAACAATTCTGAACAGCATAATAGAACTTCAAGCGCAGTTAATTCAATACCTTCTTTTTAATCTAATATTTACAAAGTTAGTAACTAATATAAAGCAAATTAGCTTCTGGGGACTATTTTTACGGAAAGGCTATTAGCATTTTTTCTCTCAAGGAACGAAATATTAATTTTTATTCCGAGTTTGCAATTTAAAATACATTTTATTTACTTTTTCTTTCAATTAATTTTTCATGAGTTCACGCTTTTAATTAGGTTATTTATTTATGCAAAATTTAATTATAAATTCGCGCCCACACGCACACGCATACACGCGTACTACACGCACACTTTCACGCGCATAGAAATGTTTAGTTTACCTTTCGATAAAAGGGGTATTGTTTAACGTTCTCAGTTGTGGATGGGGACATTTAACCTAGTTTAAATAACATTATTAACTTAACCTAATATTTATTTTAACCTAACCTTAATGGTTTTCAACGAAAAACTAAGTCTAAAACTATGGTGACATCGCTAATATCGCTCGCGCATAATCGTGTCCGGATGTCCTCCGTGTCTATCCTTAGGATTATAGTGGAATTGTAAGGTAGCCAAGAACACAACACACACACACACACACACACACACACTGTAATATCATTAATCAAATTTAGAGGAAACTGCATATCGTTTTTCCCCCACAGCAAATAAATCTAAATTCTCTTTGTAAAATTGTACCAAACTAGAACAAAAAGAAAAGAATAAATGTTGAATAAACTCTGACGGAAAACTTTTAACAACGAATTCAACTCCGTTTTCCTGCCTTGTTTCCTGAGAGTAGTTCGCAAATCATATTTAAATGTACTTTTTTTAAACTTTTTTTGACAGGAAAATGAAAAGATTTAAAAGTCTATATCATTCATCCTTTGATTCTTGCTTCCTGCAATATACCGTTGCCACTGCATATATATATATATATATATATATATATATATATATATATATATATATATATATATATATATAATGGTGTGTGTGTGTGTGTGTGTGTGTGTGTGTGTGTGTGTGTGTTTTACGTTTACGAAAAAATAAAAATTATAAAATTTCTATTGTTTGAAGAGTCTGTTTCATTTGGGTCTTCCCCTATTTGCAAACAGTGAATAAATTCCTTCCATTTTCTCATTATTCATTCAAAAAGGTAAAAAAGTCAACGTTCAATTTATACCCACTTATTGACGTATTCCTTATTTCGTCTTTAATCCATATTCCAAATATGATAAATAAATTTTTTGTATTAGTGAATTTTTCCAAAATCGTATGACACTTTCAAAGTTAAGATTTAATTGGGATTTAGTAATGAATGTTTTTGATAAGTTCTTATAAGTAATGTGTCCTAAATGCCACAAATTATTAATTGAATAATATTGCAGTACATCAATTCATACGGTCTTTCTACGTACGTGAGGATTGTGTAATTGCAGTAATACGAAAAGAGGCGATTTCATTATGGTGGAGGTAAAAACCATTTCAACTACACCTGTCTCACTCTTTTACCTTTTCGAGTTATCTGAATGAGAAGACCGACCCATAAGGCTGACCCACGGCAAAACCGTCGCTGGCTATGGCAGGGGCAGAGTGCCAGAGGGTCTCTATCTCCTGCACCCCCGCTTTCATTAAACAAATGAGGCGAAATAATCAACTAATGGGCAAGGTTAGGCTTTATTGAAAGCCTACAGGGAGTGGCTCCTCCTCATTTAGGCCTATTCATGAGGTCTTAGGAGAATAATTTTGCAGATATCCTGTAGATTTACCTTATCTACTTGAGTAAATGCATTATTGTAGCGAGTGATTGGCTTATATATATATATATATATATATATATATATATATATATATATATATATATATATATTAGGAAAACGAAATGGAACTACAAATGGAGTTTTTGTAGAAGAAATTCTATGAATAAATATTTTATTCAGAACGCACAAAAGCTTTGAGTAAATTATATATATATATATATAATATATATATATATATCATTAAAACTTTGACAATTTCGTTCCGAGGAAATTCAGTTTCACGATGAAGAGGAGACCTAAGGAGCAGTCATTTCGAAACTTATTCGTTGACGTTTCGAAATTTTTCTCATCATCAAACCGACATAAAGTTAACCTTTAAATTAGTTAAATACTGAACGTAAAAATAGTCAGTATTAAAACAGAAGATTAAAAAGAATATCAAAATTGTATTACAAATTAACATTAAAATGTGAAATTTAGTTATCTGAAATGCCATTATTATTAATATACTTTCAGGTTTAAGGTTAAGGCAGCTATTCAGTGTGGGAGTAACTTTAGTAATTATCTTAATTAATTATCGGTGCAGCTGTTGTGAAAAGGAAAAAATATTTACAGCACTGGGATGTGCCCATGTGGGTAATCTAAATTTACTATACTCAGCTCTATAGATCCCTATATAATTGCGTGTTGTTCGCTCACTGGCCATCTATGTTTATTGTTTGGAATGGTTCCGTTTCATGTATAGGAAAGCATATTATAAAACTGAAATTCCAATTAAAGTGAAATAATTGTAAATATAATTTTATTCTTGTGTTTTGTACTTACAGTACATGTAAGTATAAGGCAAAAATAATAAAGGCACTTAAAACAATGGGATCACCTGAAGGTCAGGGCCCCACCAGCCTTCGTTAGTTATCCTTATAAGCCTAACTAACGAAAATATCACGACTTAACCTAACCAATCGTTAGGTCAACTGTACGCCCTTGACGATTGGTTAGGTTAAGTCGTGATATTTTCGTTAGTTAGCCTTATAAGGCTAACTAAAGAAGGCTGGGGGCCCTGATCTTCAGGTGATCCAAACAATGTATGTAAACGGTTTTTTAATATTTATTACATGATATGATTTTCTGAAAAATGAAGAGACTCTATTATACATTTGAAAGTATTTTTGAGATCTGCCTTGTCTGCGCATGAGCGCTGGGCTTGGTTCAGTCAGTTCACATTTTACATGAGCTGTGTCGATGATTATTCTTTAAAAATTAATTTAAAGCATGATTGATTATATCCTACGTTATAAATAGTTATTTTATATTACAAACTTTGGAGCAAGTGTGGTTTACGTCCCCCTGTGGTGCCTAGTGTAGTTTACGTTCCCTTACATTATCCAACTGTAGTTTTCGTTCCCCTACATTATCCTAGTGTAGTTTGCTTTCCCCAACTTTGTCCGCATATACCTAATGAAATAAAACGTTAAAACCAACAAAAATATTACGACTTAACCTAACCAATCGTCAATATATATATATATATATACTAGTACAGTTCCCGTCGCTTCGCTGACGGTTAGACAGGCTAAACTACAAAAAAGAACCCAGCCGTGAAAATTTTGAGCTTCACATTGTGTCAACATTTCTGAATCTGGTATCTCCCAAAACCTCCTCACCCCCATTCATACAACTTGGGGCTAACCCCCTCCTCCATTACCCCCACCCCTCCCCATTACCCCACCCATCCCCATTACCCCCACCCTTCCCCCTTCACCCCATTACCACCTCCCCCATTACCCCCACCCCTCCCCATTACCCCACCCATCCCCCATTACCCCACCCCCACCCCTCCCCATTACCCCACCCATCCCCCATTACCCCCACCCCCACCCTTCCCCCATTGCTAAACTACAGAAAAGAACACAGTCATGAAAATCTTGAGCTTCACATTTCCGCCCGTAATACAATTTCTGAATTTTTTTCACAATTTCTGAATTTTTTTCTCACAATTTCTGAAAGTGTGACGGACAGACGGACAGACGGACAGACGGACAGCTCTCTTATTATAATATAATATATATATATATATATATATATATATATACGGTATATATATATATATATATATATAATAATATATATATATATATATATATATATATATATATAAATTGACGATTGGTTAGGTTAAGTCGTAATATTTTCGTTAGTTTTAACGTTTTATTTGATGGATTCATTTAAAAAAAAGTCTCCTAAAGATTCTAGTGTAGTTTACATTCCCCAACTTTGACCTAGTGTAGTGTGTGTCCCCTTTTGCGTCAGCGGGACGTAAACTACACTTGATCCCAAACTTTTCTCACTGTTATATAATGTAGTCTAATGGAGTAAAATAGATTGAGTATAAAGTGACAACTACATACTGACGTTTGTTTACAAATTTGGGAGTGTATTAATATACCTGAGCATGTTCGGAGTTTCCTGGACTTAGATTTGAAGATGTCTGATGTGCTACTATTAAATTCAGTAACGTAATTTTTTTCCCATATTTTGGTACTTCATAAATACTCGTTCATCTCCCATTTTCTAAGTAAAGGTCTGGTTTTTGGTTTTCATTTCCTTCAGTTATATGCTGGTCAAAATGCAACATAATATTTAATGTTTTATGAACTATTTGAAGCAAATCGCAGGCAAAACACGTAGCTTTGAAGGTGTATAAAAGGTGGAAACGAAACTTAATGAGTTTAGACGTACGTTTTAATTTTCAATACTATTTTTACTTTATATATATATATATATATATATATATATATATATATATCTATATATATATATAATATATATATATATATAATATATATATATAATATATATATATATATATATATATATAATATATATATATATATATATATTGTAAAATTCTGAGAGGGATTGAAAACAAATAGTGGTCATGAATGGCAAAGCATCTAACTGGAGAAGTTTAATTAACTAGCAGCATGCCTTAGGAATCAGTTTGGGGGTCACTTCTTTTTATTATTTATATCAATGCCATTGACATAAGAAATAATAGTATAATTTCAGAATATGTGAATGAGCAAAATCAACAGCGGAACGCTTACAGATTCCAGAAGATATTAATAAGTTATTGAAGTGGGAAGAAGTTTGGCGGATGAACTTTAATATAGATAAATGTAAAACGTCGCATATTGGTAGAAAGAACGTTAAATAAGACTATTCTAAGCGCTACAAGAAAGTAAAAGAAAGATCTTTCTAAACCGTGTAAGCAACGTATCGAAGCGTTTAGAAAAACAAGCAGAATCTTAGGATTTATTGGTACATCATTCGAATTTAAGTCTGAAAAACAACGCTAATGAAAATGAAAATGAAATTGTACGGTGGTAATATTGTAATATTGTACTATTGTAATATTGTACAGTTTCTTAGTACGCCTCCACCTGGAATATTGCGTTCAATTCTGGTCTTTCTAAGAGATAGACGACGAGGTACTAAGATGATTCCCAGGCTTAGAAACACATTTAGAATCATTACCAGTTTAGAATCATTAAATTTATTCCCACTCGTATAAAGGCGAATTCGAGGAGATTTGATCAAAGTGTTTAAAATGATTAAAAGTTTTGATAAGGTCGACGCCGAAACATATTTCACCTTCACAAATGTAGATTAGAATTCGCGTGGTAATGGTCTCAAGTTAGTGGGTAAACATTTTAATTCTAATGAAACTAAACATTTTTCTTCAATCGTATACTAATTAATTTGTGGAATGGATTACCAGCCTGCGGAGTTCAAAGTAATTCGGTCGAGTCTTTTAAAAAGATGCTTACATTCGGATTCTCTCCCTTTGCTTTAAAATTTTTACTTATTTTCAAATTGTTTTCTTTTCTTTTAACTCCCCCCTCCCCCCTTTCTTAAAGACACAACCTCGTAGTCGTAGGGACCAGCTGGTCCGTTGCTGTTTGATGTCCTTTGTATTACTTTATATATATAATATATATATATATATATATAATATATATATATATATATATATATATTATTATATTATATATATATATATATATATATATTAGATATACACAAATCACACTGAACGCCTATCTTCTTCACCTTCTAGCCGACGTTGATAATAGTAATAACAATAATAATAATAGTAATAATAACAATAATAATAATAACCAGTTTACCAAAACGATGAAAATAAAGAGAATTTCATGGATTGCATTCTTCCAGAACACATTTGAACCGCGAACAATGCTTAGTATTTTTTACTTCATCAAAAGAATTTAAAAAGTTTTATTCACAAAACTTTAAAAAAATTGTCATCTTTTTTTTTTTAATTTTTTTTTGTGAAGAACAAAATTAAAAAAATTAAAAATTAAAATTTATAGGCTCCAACGGAGAAGTAATTCTATTCACTCTTCGCAGTTTGAGTGAAGAAAGGATATACATCGTATACATCGGCCCTCTACAAATATGTTCATGTTAATAAGAATTGTAGTGTAATCCAATAGGTCACACACACACACACACACACACACACACACACACATGTGTATATATAATATATGGGATTGAACTTAGAATGGTCCCCTGAGGTTTTTTATGATACACACAGACCGTGCATAGAACAAAGAACTCTTCTGGGAAAAAAATCCACTGTAGTCCGAATAAGTAGGGCAAATGACAAACACTATAGTTTTTTTCTTTTTCATGATGTTAGCCCGACGTGGGCAACGGGTCACTTGTAAAGAGGCCCCAAAAATATAGCAGTGTTTGTCATTTACCATTACTTATTCGGACTATAGTGGATTTAATTTTCCCAGAAGAGTTCCTTGCTCCATGCACGGTCTGTTACCTTCGTGAAATAATTTTCATATATATATATATATATATATATATTATATATATTATATATATATATATATATATATATATATATATATATATATATATATATATATATATATAATATATATAATAATATATATATAATATATACACACACTGGCGTTCAAAATTATGGAACCACTTTTTAAAATGCTGATTATAGAATAATAATGGAATTCTTTTAATTCTTTTTGTACGTTACAGGAGGTAAAATGATATGTCTGTCCAATTAAGGAGCTTTCAAATATGATGTTTTGTTACATAAACTTACGAGCAATTAATCAATATTGAAAGGAAATTGTATTTCATGGTGACATCACGTTTTCATTAAAATAATTGTTTACGTTTAAGAATATTGATATTATTGGTTAGATGTTTTTCTGTTATTTGTATTTATATTTTATCCCATTTTCCTTCAAAAATGTAATTTAACTCGTGAAACCTGCACCTGAACATTGTTTGATAACATTGTGCCCTTCTCTTACGGATAATCTCTGTATAATGGCTCTTGCAAAGGAAATATCATACGGAAATAGACTCGAGATTAATTAATACCTTCTTGATGAAGAACTATAGAGACAAATAGCCAATAAAGTGGGAGTTTCATTTCTCCACGTTGAGCAAAACCCTCTCTCGGCATTCGCAAAATGGAGTGTAATGAACAAAGTAAGCCGACGACGAAAAAGGAAGACCTCAGAAAAAGAAGACAAATACATGATTTTATTGAGAAAATGCAACAGAAAAAATATTAGCGTTCGAATAGCTGCTGAAGTGAATGCGTCACTCAACGGCAGCATTTCTACTTCAACAGCGAATAGATGTCCGAGGGAGGTTGGTTTAATGGTCGGGTTGCTACTAGAAAGCCCTAATATCATATACTGTAATATATATGTGGACTTTTTCCGTTCTATGGGCACCATTGAAATAAGAGAAATTAATATTTTTTAAACTTATTTTAACTTTTTATTAACAATCAGTACATTTTGAATAGGAGAAATTTGATTTATTTAATTTAATTGAACATAAATAAAAACAAAAAATATGTCGTTTCTTCAAAAATTTGACGATATAATTTGCGTTGAAAATTGCACGTAGGAGGCCATCTTATTCTTAGTTCACGCAAAGACCTAGGCCAATGATGGCGAACCATTGACCGGCGGTTAAGTACTGACCCACGAGGCAATTTTTAGTGACCCACGAGCTCTAATTTAAATAAAATATGACTTTAATTTTTAATATTTTCTGCCTTACAGTTTTAAAATTATTTTATTCTCCCACGAAATAAACAGATGATACACATTGAAACGTTTTTTGAACGTATAGTATACGTTTAAAAACGTGTGTGTGTATGTATGACAACTTACAATTCTCCCAATTCCCCCATACTATTCAATCTGAAGATCTTCAGCTATCAGCTTTTCATTGGCTTGACATTAGTAATTTAGAAATGGAATTAGTTGACTTCTAAGAAAGTGCAGTAAGAAAGACCAAATTTATTGATCTTAATCTGAAGTTACAGATGAGACTAAAGACAACTAAATATAAACCTCGGATCAAAACATTAGCAGCTAAAATCCAACAACAAGTTTCTCACTAAAAAATAGTAAGTAAATAAATTATTGTGACCCAATTTCGTTTTTTTTAAATCAAAAGTAACAAAAATGACCCGGCAGCAAAAAAGGTTCGCCACCACTGACCTAGGCTATATATATATATGCCTGGTTAGGTTAATTGAATGCCCGGTTAGGTCAATTAGATTAGATTAATTGAATGCCCTGTTAGATTAATTGTACGCCTTTGACGATTGGTTAGGTTAAGTCGTGATATTTTCGTTAGTTTTAACGAAAATATCACGACTTAACCAATCGTCAAAGGCGTACAGTTAACCTAACCGGGCATTCAATAATTTTGTTATAATGTTATAATGTTATAATGTTTCAGACCAACAAAGACCCTAGGATCCACTCATGGCTGGTCTACCTAACTGTGTTCGTGTATTGTGTATGTCCTCCGTGGTGGTGGAGGGGACCTACAATTTTACGTGGGTTCCGAACCACAAATTTAAAACTAATTAATTATCGATTTAAAACCGTAGGTTTCGATATATATATACTGTATATACATTATATATATGATGCAAACCCACAAGGAAAAAAAAAATGATTCCAGTATTAATTTCTCTCATTTCAATGGTACTCATAGAACGGAAAAGGTCCATATATATATATATATAATATTATGGAGTAATTTGCGAATGCATAAGAAGCTCATTATAATAATAACACATTGAAATAAAACCCCAATTTTCCATCTTTGTAATCGGCCTAAAAATTATGAAGTCAGAAATTTAATGATTTTAATGAATTACAAATTCCGTAAATTAAAAATTTGTATTTATGTTCCAAAAGGTTCACGGGACAGGAAAAAAAAAGTAATTTAAAAAATAAAGTAGGATTTTTTAAATGAACCGTCGCCAGTAATTCAGAAGTGAGGGGAATGTTCTTCTGTCACTATATAAAGGGAAATACTCATAATTAATTATGTGTATTGAACTTTAAGGTAAATTACTCATAATTTTTCGATTTATCCTCATTAACTTATTATAGAAGTGGTTCCCAACCTTTTTTCGCTGCGACCCAAAATTGGCCCACCAACAGGACCTCCCGACCATTAAGTTTATGATAAAATTTAAATATGTATATAATCTATATTGAATTAAGAACTAGTGAATATAGTGACCCTTCGCGACCCTACTTCAGGAACCCCGCGACCCTGATTTGGGTCGCGACCCGAGGTTGAGAACCACTGATTTAGAGGTATATTTTAAAGTAAAATTTTCATTTAAAATCGTCTCTACATTCAGAATTTTTGATGGAGATTCTGAACTTGAAATTTCAGTATAACTCGTTGCAGACACATTTTTAACTATTTCGCTCAAATAACGAAGAGCAAAGCTAAGTTGACTGGTTCGACCATGCAACGTCCACAAACTAGCAGAGAGAGAGAGAGAGAGAGAGAGGAGAGAGAGAGAGACTGGTAGCTCAGTGATTACAGTAGCGGACTCTGAGAGGTGTGGCACTGGTTTGCCCCCAGGTAGAGTTGAGTTGGCCGCTTGCTTTGTTTCTGCTCTGGCTCAGGTGACCATAGTTTCATGGTAAAGTTTTGGCATTGAACGACAGTTAATGGAAATATTTGATTTAAAAAGATTACGTTCCTTTCGAAGAATTTATGCATGGCCTATCTTATCTTTCTTCTGACAGTCTACCAACAATCATATACAATAATTACTCCAAATTCAGGATCACCTGAAGATCAGGGCCCCCAGCCTCAATTACCAAATGATATCTTCGTTAAAACTAACGAAAATACCACGACTTAACCTAACCAATCGTCAAGGGCGTACAGTTGGCCTAACCGGGCATTCAATTTAATTTATTATTATATTTGGTACTGTAAAGCAAAAAACAAGAATACATGTGGCCCCTGATCTTCTTCAGGTGATCCCAAATTCATGTACATTTTTTTAGCCTTACCAGACGACAAACTTTGGTATTATTTCTGTACTAAACTTTCAAAAAACGAGTACGACCTTTAAAACTAAAATATCCACCTAATATAATATTAATACCTTTTGTTTCACCGAGTTCAATTTGTTGAAATATTATATTAACGGGTTGTAGAAAGAATTATACGCTGATATAAATTTGAAAATAGACTTTACAATGTAGATTACGGTTCATTGTTAAGTTAGAGTCCTTTTGTCTCTTTACACCGAGTCTTTACAGTATAGATGGCAGATCCCACAAATCGTTCTTTCGGGTGAAGCCGTTTCTAAATAATTACAGTAATGGGGGGGCTATTTGTTACGTGTTTTATATATTTAATACTTCCTCTCATGGTTCTTTTTCAAATCCAATTATATTAAATATTTTTGTAATTGATAAATAAAACGATGAACGGTGCCTTAAATTTCCAGTAAAAAAAGAAGTGTTATTATAAACCCTGAGAGACTTTTGAAAGAAGTCTCCATTAAAATTTGATACGCTTTATTGTAAGGAAAAAATAAAGTAAAAGGCTTTTCGAATCTCTGAGATCTTGAATAATCTTCAAAGAAAGATTATGACGTCATAATCGTTCTTCAAGATTCCTTATTGGGATTCCTTGTTTGCGACGTGAAATAATTCATTTTCATTTTTTATAAGGAAGAGTTTCTTGATAATTCTAGAAGATCAAGGTGTAAATTCTAGAATGCTTCTAGAACTCTTCTAAAGACTTCACAAAGCTTTATGAGGAAACTACTCCAGTATTTTAAGTGTAAAAAAAAAATGACTGTTTAAAGTGAAATGATTTAGTTGCTTGTATTTTACATATATATATATATATATATATATATATATATATATATATATGAAAAAATAATAAATCCTTTAAACCCATTTCATTAATTTCGGGACATTAAACTTATAGAATTTTATAAGATAGAAAGACATTTTTAAAGATTATGATTGGCTGTGGGCAAATATTCAAAAAAGAATGAATAGTCACTCCGCAGATATCTTTCAATTAAAAGAAGGGTCATTCAGACGAAATTCTTCTGGAAATTTAAATAAGATCTGGTTTCTAAATTACGTTGGTTCTTCCACTGTCTGTAAACATTATGTACGTTCGTTCGTACTATTTTCGTTCATAAACATTTACTATTACGATTTATATAGTATTTGAGATCCCGCTTAGTGTATTTTTCATAGTATTTTCAACAAGTTTCTAAGCAGAGCTGGGCACTTGCGGTTTTTTTTGCGGTACTGCGGTACTGCGGTACCACCGCACTACCAAACCGGTACCGCATAACGCAGTACCGCAAAGGATCGCTGAAGTACAGGCTGTACTTTCAGCGATCCTTTGCGGTACTGCGTTATGCGGTACCGTTTGGTAGTGCGGTGGTACCGCAGTACCGCAGTACCGCAAAAAAAACCGCAAGTGCCCAGCTCTGTTTCTAAGGAATGGTGTCGGCAACTGTACACCTATAAGTATACAGTTTGTGATATAATGTGTATCTATATATTCATATAAATAAAATAATGAAAATACAGCAGATGTATTTTGGGTGCAAAATAGGAATATTCTGTTTTACTTAACGCATCGTCCAAAAGGACCAATTTCAGAGTACACCTTTGAACGTAAATGAAATAGGCAGAACAG
This sequence comes from Bathynomus jamesi, assembly GCA_023014485.1. Classification (NCBI taxonomy): domain Eukaryota; kingdom Metazoa; phylum Arthropoda; class Malacostraca; order Isopoda; family Cirolanidae; genus Bathynomus; species Bathynomus jamesi. Next base: position 289,132 of record JAJOZX010003497.1, read on the forward strand.
TAGTAAATGTGCGTATGCGCGACAATCAGAATGCATGAAAGTGTGAAACGAAGGTGCTGCCCTTTTCCAACCAAGCAATGTTCGTCTCTTTTTATTAAATTAGTAAGAAGGTCAGCTCAAAGGCAGACCAGGCACACGAATATTCATTACACTTCTGTTTGATAGTCTCCGTATTCTAACTATATTAACTCGTACAACATAACATAACGCAAACTGTTATTATTTATTCATATAAACACATTTACTTTATACCACAGTACTACAAAATGATACTCTCTCTCTCTCTCTCTCTCTCTCTCTCTCTCTCTCTTTGAGATTTTCATAATAATTATGCAAAATAAGTGAGAATGAATCATATTAAAAATTGGGTTTCATCAGTCACACAAATAAAGTAAATGAAAACTAAATTAATTTCCTCAAAGACAAATTAATAAAAAAAGAGGAAATTAGAAATTTGAATTTTTAATGTCTGAACTGAATTTGCTTTTATCAAATTAAGAAATTTTTGGATTTTTAATCTTTTTTTTTGTCTTTTGTTTTTTTAATTACGGTGATTGGATAATTTTTTTTTAAGTTTCTCGCGATAACATTTGTATTTTCCTGTTTTTCTTTGTAAGGATTAAAAAAATGGTTAATGTTTTTTTTTCTAAAGGATATTTTATCAATATTATTATCTGTTTTAGTGAAATTAAATAGCTCGCATTTTTCGTAAGGCTAAAAAAACCCCGTTCTTTTTGTTATAATTTTATTAAATAATCATGATTAAATCTCTTGTATATGTCTCATAGGAGGAGATTGTAGACCCCGATCTACCAGGGAAATACTCCGGGATGGGGGACGTTAGGCAGGAGACAGGGAGTGCTGGAACTCCCATTTCTCCTGTTACTGTCCTCTTTAGCTGAGCTTTTTCCGTGTCAAATCTACCTTGTGAACAGTCCAGCATGCTCTCAAACACACTCGTCTCCCTCTATTCCTCACCACACATCCATGCATCTTACACACTACACAATCTTTTCATAATTTAAAACAAAACTGATATAGGTTTTAACAGCTTCAGAGACCCTGATTTCGATCTCTCCTTTTCCTCCTTTAGGGGGTGTTTTTGCTGGCGTTCACCTTTGGCTCCTCTTTCCTGCATAAAAAAAAAGGTGGTGTACGTTATTTCATACAATAAATACATACCTGTAACTCCTTCATTAGTAACATCATTTATTTGATTCGAGCTTCAATCAATCATTTATTTAAGTAAATTAATGAACATTTATTATACTGCTTACCGACAAGCATAAATATATATATACTATATATATATATATATATATATATATATATATATATATATATATATATATATGATTTTTTTCAAATGGACGACCCCACGAGATTTAGCTGAAAATTTGAATACTAATAAATGTTTATATTTTAATAACGAAACTGACCTATTTTCTTGGCGAAATATGCGCAACATATGAAATTTTTTTTATTTATATGCGCACTAGTTTGCATTGCGCATGACCGTTATCTAGTTTACATCGCTCATGACGCCCAGATACGAGGCTGCTGTGTGGCCCCTGGTTAATTGAATGCCCGTTAGGTCATCTGAATGGCCGGTTAGGTCAACTATACGCCCTTGACGATTGGTTAGGTTAAGTAGTGATATTTTCGTTAAAACTAACGAAATATCATGACTTAACCTAACCAATCGTCAAGGGCGTACAGTTGACCTAACCGGGTATTCAACTGACCTAACCTGGCACTCAATTTACCTTTGTTTCGTATGTTGCGCATGTTTCTCCAGGAAATAATATAACTTTCATTATTAGAATATAAAAATTTATTAATATACAAATTTTCAGCTAAATCCAGTGGGGTCGTCCATTTGGAAAAAATCATATATACACACACACACACACACACACACATATATATATATATATATATATATATATATAATAATCCGTGCAGCTTTTGTTACAGAATTTCATTTGAGGAAGTGAAACAAAAAAAATCATTGAAAATCTTTAATAGCATGAATAAAAAATCGTCTTATTTGTTGAACATTTCTCAACATCTTTTCTCAAACTTGATCTTTCCCTTTCGTACACATTCTAATGCTGCAAAATAGTATTCTATTTTATGTAATGAATATAGGATACAGAACATTGGAAATGCAGCTAAGGAAGGGGAGAGAAGGAGTTGTCACAGGAAATTGAAAATAGCGACGCAAGTTTTATTAAGTTTGAGAATTAGCTGACCCCAAATTATAGAAGTTTTTAAGGCATTTTAATGAAGTATATATATATATATATATATATATAATATATATATTATATATTTACAGTCAATATCTAAAATCAGGCAATTTGTAAATTCACTGAAATTTTGGGCAATGTGTCAAATTGTGATGCACACAAAACCTAACCTAACCTAACCAAATTAATTTTTAGACACAACATTGGGAAATACCAGTGGGCATGCATAATTGCATATGCAGCATTACCAGAAAGGTTAGGTTAGGTTAGGTTAGGTTTTATACCACAATTTGACACATTGCCTAAAATTCCAGTCAATTTACAAATTGCCTGATTTTAGACAATGACTATAATATATTTATATACACACACACAGACACACACACACACACACACACACACACTCGTATATATGAAGCTTTCGTATAAATACTCCTTTCAAAACAATATATATATATATATATATATATATATATATATATATATATATATATATATGTCATTAAAATCCCTAATAAACTTTAAGACACTGACTGAAACATATATATATATATATATATATATATATACACACATTTCAACTGCAAAGAACACGCAGTATAAATAACGTAAAGAACGACGCTTGTATAGGAGAACATTTTCATTTGTTCGTTCTCTCTTCTCATCTTGCGCGGGATGTTCTCCTATACAAGCGTCGTTCTTTACGTTATTTATACTGTGTGTTCTTTGCAGTTGAAATGTATATATAGATACGGCATGCGGGAGGTGCCCCCTTGGGGCATTGGTTTCTGCGCGTATGTAGTGGAATTACGGCATTTGTTCGAGTGAGGTCCGTGGTGTAATGGTTATCATATCTGACCGGCAATCGGAAGATCCCGGTTCGATTCCCGGGTGGTTACCTCATTTTTTCATTTGTTCGTTCTCTCTTCTCATCTTGCGCGAATGTTCTCCTATACAGCGTCGTTCTTTACGATATATATATATATATATATATATATATATATATATATATATATATATATATATATGATGAAAATAACCACGAAGGAAATAGGAAACATAGAATGGTGCTCAAGCGCTTTCGTCTAATGACACCCTCAGGAACACTGAAATAAATAATAAGTTCGAGACTATATATATTGTAGGTCACAAAAAAATAATATAATAGAACAATAAAAATTGTAGGAGGAGCATACAGATTTATAAGGAAAAGCTACCAGAGTTTTAGCACTTTGTCCCTCTTGTCTAAATCCGTTCTGAACGAATTCAAAACAACAGGATCAAGCGAAAAAAGGCCCTGGCTAATGTTAAAATTATTTATAAGTTGAATAATGGCAGACTCAAGAATATTTCTATTAACAATGTTGCTTGAGTGAAACAAAACTGAAGTATTATTCCAATCATTACAATGGGATAACTCTGACAAATAGATGAAAAGAGCACTGGACGAGTGTTCTGTTCTAACGGATTAGTGATGCTGTTTTACACGCGTGTGCAAATCCTTTCCCGTCTGTCCACTGTAAAAGGACTCACATTGTTTACAACCAATTTTATAGATAATGCCTGAATTATTGATAGGGCTATTTTTACTATGATATTTTTCACAATATTGTCATATGAAAATACTACATTAATATTCAAAAGTTTAAGTACATTAGCAATGCCTAAAAAGTCTGGGGAAAATGGAAGTACTAAAATATTCTTCGACAAAGTGCAAGAGTTATTATTCACACGATAAAAAGTTCGTTTTGCCTTGTTAAGACAAGATTCCAAAAAAGCAGGTGGGTAAAACAAATCACTTCCAATACTGTTGATTTTTTCTAATTCGGCATCCATGTATTCCAGACTGGCGATCCTAAGAGCGCGGAGAAACATTGAAGAAAATACGGCTTTCTTGATGGGGATGTCATGTTCGGAGTAAAAGTGTACGCAGGACAAACTGTTTGTTTTTTCCGATAAATACCAAACTTAAAACCTGGGCTTTCCCTGTGTACAAGCCCGTCCAAAAACGGGATTGAGTTGTTTTGTTCCACTTCTGAAGTAAACTTAATGGAGGGGACTTGATTATTTAAGTGAAGGAAGAAGTCATCCAGGTCACGCTTCATGGGCCAGATACACAAAATATCGTCTACGTACCGCAACCATGGGATGCCAACCCCCAGGACTTTCGAAATGTAAGTGATTTCGAAAATCTCCCTATAAATATTGGAGAGGAGGGGCGACAAGGGATTACCCATGGCCATCCCAAAAACCTGTTGATAATACTCGCTAATGAACAAATTTACAGTCTTTGATGCAAAGGTTAATGAGTTTCAAAACGATGTGTGCAGGTAATATGACCTGCCACTACCTGCACACATCGTTTTGGAACTCATTAAACTTTGAATCAAAGACTGTAAATTTACGTTCAATAGCGAGTATTATCAACAGGTTTTTGGGATGGCCATGGGTAATCCCTTGTCGCCCCTCCTCTCCAATATTTATAGGGAGTTTTTCGAATTACTTACATTCCGAGAATCCTGGGGGTTGGCATCCCATGGTTGCGGTACGTCGACGATATTTTGTGTGTCTAGGTGACTTCCTCCTTCAGTTAAATAATCAAATCCCCTCCATTAAATTTACTTCAGAAGTGGAACAAAACAACTCAATCCCGTTTTTGGATGTGCGTGTACATAGGGAAAGCCCAGGTTTTAAGTTTAGTATTTATCGGAAAAAAAAAACAATTTGTCCTACATACACTTTTACTCCGAACATGACATCCCCATCAAGAAAGCTATATTTTCTTCAATGTTTCTCCGCACTCTTAGGATCGCCAGTCTGGAATACATGGATGCCGAATTAGAAAAAATCAACAGTATTGGAAGTGATTTGTGGAAGTGATTTGTGTTACCCACCTGCTTTTTTGGAATCTTGTCTTAACAAGGCAAAACGAACTTTCAATCGTGTGAATAATAACCCTCGCACTTTGTCGAAGAATATTTTAGTACTTCCATTTTCCCTAGGCTTTATTAGGCATTGCTAATGTACTTAAACTTTTGAATATTAATGTAGTATTTTCATATGACAATATTGTGAAAAATATCATAGTTAAATACAGTCCTACCAATAATTCAGGCATTATCTATAAAATTGGTTGTAAACAATGTGATTCCTTTTACATTGGACAGACGGGGAAGGATTTGCAAACGCGTGTAAAACAGCATCAATATTTCGTTTGAACGGGACAGTCGTCCAGTGCCCTTTTCGTTCATTTGTCAGAGTTATCCCATTGTATTGATTGGAATAATACTTCAATTTTGTGTCACTCAAGCAACATTGTTAAAAAATATTCTTGAATCTGCCATTATTTAACTTACAAATAATTTCAACATTAGCCAGGGCCTGTTTTCGCTTGATCCTGTTGTTTTGAATTCGTTTAGAACGGATTTAGACAAGAGGGACAAAGTGCTAAAATTCTGGTAACTTTTCCTTATGAATCTGTCTGCTTCTACAATTTTCATTTTTCTATTTTATTATTTTTTTCTGACCTATATATAGTCTCGAACTTATTATTTATTTCAGTGTTCCTGAGGATGTCATTAGACGAAAGCGCTTGAGCACCATTTTGTGTTTCCTATTTCCTTCGTGGTTATTTTCATCATAAATATTATTCACGTGTTACTTTCGTGAAATAATTTTCATATATATACAGTATATATATATATATATATATATATATATATATATATTTAACTGCAAACACGCAGTTAATTAACGTAAAGAACGACGCTTGTGTAGGAGATATTCCGCGCAAGATGAGAGAGAGAGACCGAAACAAATGAAAAAATGGTAACCACCCGGGAATCGAACCCGGGATCTTCCGATTGCCGGTCAGATATGATAACCATTACACCATGGGCCCATGGTGTAATGGTTATCATATCTGACCGGCAATCGGAAGATCCCGGTGGTTACCTCATTTTTTCATTTGTTTCGTTCTCTCTCTCATCTTGCGCGGAATATCTCCTATACAAGCGTCGTTCTTTACGTTGATATATATAATATATATAATATATATATATATATATATATATATATATATATATATATATGCACTCTATGTATTGCTATATCATAAGATCATATTAATTTCGAAGTTGAGTTAATACCTTTTCGTACGTAACTCTTCTGTATCAAAGTTACGGATGTATAAAGGAATTTAAATAAACAAAAACTTCCGTAATTTAATTAGAGAAACAAGAATACGAAGTTACTTTAATTTTAGAAAGAAAGTCAAAAATGAATTATACAATGAGATTTTTAGGATTTTCACTTCGTTTATATATTTTCCTTATTTCTTCTCTCTCTCTCTCTCTCTCTCTCTCTTTACTCTCTCTCTCTCTCTCTCTGTCTCTTTTTAGCAACGGATAACGAAAGTAATTACTGACAAATAATTAAGGTAATTATCATCATTTCGGATTAAAAAAGGGGAAAGTTTGGTTTTAATCTATGAAATGGAATCTCAAATATTGTCTTAAAACTTTAAATTTTAATGAATCATCCAATATGCAAGACAATTCGCGTATATATATATATATATATATATATATATATATATATATTATATATATATATATATATATACAAGGTGCCCAAAAGTCTGATGCCCCGACGCATTCCAAACTATTTTTTTTCAGGGCAACAGACTTTTTGGGCCATCCTGTGTATATATATATATATATAGGGTGGAGTGACAAGCAAGCTTGACTTTCGTCAGAATGAACAATTCGGGCGGAAGCAAAAATCAAGGTTATATACTGTATATACTAGAGTCGGTACGAAAGAAAGTAATGTTATTATATTTACAAATTGAAAAATACTTTACTTTCGTACCGATCCGCGTATATATATATATATATATATATATCTATATGTTAAACACAGACCGTGCATGGAACAAGGAACTCTTCTGGGAAAATTAAATCCACTATAGTCCGAATAAGTAATGGTAAATGACAAATACCATAGTTTTTTTTCCTTTTTCATATATATATATATATTGTTTGTCTATTGTTTCTGGAGCATGAAACGATTAAATTTACCCCCACTTTGCGAAAGGCGCGATTCTCAATTCTTTCGTTTCTAAAACCAATTTAAAATTGAAAAAAAAAACCAAAATGAGTGTGAAATTAATTATTTCCATGGAATAATTTTTAAGCTGAAATTAGCGATAAGGTTAAAAGGGGGATCAGATTCCTAATTTAAAGTTAATGGTTCGTTTACTTTATTGACTAATTAAAAAATGATAATGTAATTGAATACAATGCGGTCTATCCAATTCTCTCTCTCTCTCTCTTCTCTCTCTCTCTCTCTCTCTCTCTCTCTTTCAGAATTAAAAAGTGGGGTTTCTTTATATTTTCTGCGTGCTTGCTATCTTCCCCCCCACCCCCCATTTTGAATATTTTCTTATATCACGACGATACAGTTAAAAAATTAAGGGTTTTAGTTAATTTTTTTTAATATAGTGCAGGGTGAATTTTAATTATTTTTAATTTAAAATGTAAAAATAATCAAATGTAAAAAAAAAAACATAATTTCTGTACGAATTAAAATATTAAAAAACGTTTAAAAAAAAAAGAAAAACAAAAAAAAAAGTTGTTACGTAAAAGCAAATAAATAATAAATCTTTAGTTAAAGTAGAGTAAATATCCCCCCCCCCCCCCCCAAATAAAATGAAGTTAACTCTTTCATGCCTGAATTATGCAATTTTAATTTTAAAAAAAGTTCCTCTTCAGGCCAAAATAACCCTAATATTCACATCCTAAAGCTCAAAATCGATTGTCAAGCTCATGTTGCCATAAGGCAACGGTCGGCGTTAAAGGGTTTAATCGAGTTAATTGAAGCAATGTTTGATGTAAATGAACGAAAATAAAAAGACTGGTGAAGACGCGTAAAGACTGAGATTCGCTCTCTTAAATTAAGAACCACTCTTAAGTGTATAAAGCACCGTGCTCGTCCCTCTTAAACCATCTATAATTTTTTTCTTCTCCTTGCAGGTCAGGGTAGACCGTATGAGGAAGAGTACTACGACTACAATTATGGAACATCTGAGGACGAACAACCAACCTTTTTATCCCGTCCACAAGCATTTACTGTTGAAGTTGGGCAATCCGTTATTTTTCCCTGTTACGTCAAAAACAAAGGTAGATTAGTGACGGTTAAATTAGTTAGTGAAGATATTCGTATTGAATATATTTTCAAAAGAATTTTACTTATGTTAACCTGTGAGGCATTCTGACAGATTACTTACATGAAAATGAGTAATTTACCATGATTAATGTACAAAATTCAACTGAAAGTACGTTAAAAATATATATATATATATATATATATATATATATATATATATATTTAAAACACAATGACCGTGTAAAAAATTAAGTAAAACAATTAAAATCACCGATAGTTAAAAGAATAAAACACTAAAAACCGCGAAGCCTTTTGAGAGAGCCTTCCCTCTTCATTCGGGCGGTGAGCAGAAACTAAAAGTGAGAGTCGAACTTAAAAGGAATATTTACTTCGAATACTTAAAATACTTAAAAAGAATATTTAATAACTTTTAAGTTCAACTCTCACTTTTAGTTTCTGCTCACCGCCCGAATGAAGAGGGAAGGCTCTCTCAAAATGCTTCGGTGGTTTTTAGTGTTTTATTCTTTCAATCGGTGGGAATTTTAATTGTTATATATATATATATATATATATATATATATAGCTATGACCAAAATAGTTTAAATACTTCAAAAGCTTTTGAAACGATAGAGGTATTAAACAGAAATTACCTGTAACATCACTGATGTATTTTAAGTACTAATAATGAATTTAGTAGCAACTGTCAAGTTTCGTGAACTTCCCGAGAAAGATTTGATGTATCTAATTATTATTTGCTATATTACTTTTAATACGTCATATTTTTTCAAGTATTACAGCTTCCTGGTAAGTATTATGGGTAATTTCTTTTAACATGCCCCAAATTATTTAAGTATTTAATTAAATCCTTTTGTCCATACACACACACACACACACACACACACACACACACATATATATAGAGGTATTAAACAGAAATTACCTGTAACATCACTGATGTATTTTAAGTACTAATAATGAATTTAGTAACAACTGTCAAGTTTCGTGAACTTCCCGAGAAAGATTTGATGTATCTAATTATTATTTGCTATATTACTTTTAATACGTCATATTTTTTCAAGTATTACAGCTTCCTGGTAAGTATTATGGGTAATTTCTTTTAACATGCCCAAAGTATTTAAGTATTTAATTAAATCCTTTTGTCCATACACACACACACACACACACACACACACACACACACACACACACACACACACACATTTATATATTATATATATTTACTTTTATTTACTTTTATTACGCTCTTACATAAAGGAATTAAAGATGTATTAACGACAATGATTTATTATTAGGAAAACACGTTCTCATCATAAAGAAAGAAACAACTTCGAAGAACTCTCAAAATCTTCTCGCCGTCGGAGGCATGAAATTGGTTCAAACGCCTCGGTTCGTTGTCGAAGAATCGCGCCTGACGATCAATCACGTGTGGCCGCGCGATGCCGGGGTGTACGTGTGCACGTACGCCAGTGCCCCAAACACCGTACTCCGGCACTCGCTCAACGTTCAGTACGCGCCGTCCATAAGGGCGTCGGTTCCTTCGCACCACCGAGTGCCGAAAGATTCCTCCAGTCACGTTGCAGTGCGAAGCCGAAGGGAATCCACCGCCTTCAATTAGGTGGTCGAGACAAGAAGGACCTCTGCCTTCGGGGGTTCAAAGCGTTGAGGTACATTTGAAGCTTTCAAGTTAATTAAGTTAATTAATATATATATATATATATATATATATATATATATATATATATATAATATATAACTACTGTACTTCCAAACACATCTGACCTCAAACTGATCCAGAACATTAGATCTGTTTCCAGTAAAAGTATTACAAATATTATTAGAAGAGCGGTTTTTTATAAATTTTAAATAAATTTCTAGTGTTTCATCAAACCTGTTTCAGGGAAGCACCCTCGCTCTGGAACATGTTGGAAGACACGAAGAAGGAAGTTACGTTTGCACGGCAGACAACGGTATCGGGAGCCTTCATCAGCTGTGATCACTGTAGTCGTTGAATACCCACCAGAAATTGCCACGGAAAAGGTGAGTGAGTGTGAGATTATAACAGCTGCTCAATTTGACATTCTATCCAGGAGTATATTGTGGGTTAGATTAAGTTCGGTTAGGCTAGGTTAGCATAGACTAAGTTGAATTAGCATAGGTTAGGTTATACTAGGTGAGGTTAAGTTATTAGTTTTTAAAGTGTCGATGTTATGGGCTTATCAATCCGATAAGTGGGTGAGTGGGTGAACGCTTAAATTTTTTTGGAACTCGTGTATCTTACAATAAACTGTAAATATGAAATTCATAATTGTAAATCATTAGTTACGAAAATTGAAGTTAACAGTTTTGCGAGAAAATAAATTGTACGCCATTAATATATATATATATATATATATATATATATATTATATATATATATAATATATATATATGTGTTAACTTCCGTCTATGGCCCTGGGTTGGTTCGGAGTCGACGGGGTTCTGGTTGGAGGCAGCAACGGATCTGTTACTTGCAGTAGTTTCTTCTATATTACTCTCCGAGTTCTTCTTTAGTGGCTCGGAGGATTCTGAGAGGCTTATTAAATTCTTTGAGGTTTCTCCCCGATTCTTCTTGTAACGTATCGGGAGATTTTAATGACTAAGTTTTCTGAAGAGAGCACGGCTTGAAGGAGAAGATAAAGACTTTCTTTAGTGTAATTTACTGCTACAATGTTACAGGTAATGCTCAGCCTCGTAGTTGGTATCAGAATGAACATGGAAGAAATTATTGAGGTTTATATACCCCGATTCTGCTAACATCATCATTATTAAATGTGGAAGAGGCTGCATTATTTTTGCACAATATTTGAAAATAAAGTAAATCTTTTAGCTGTGGTAATGTTTAAATGAATAAGCAAGATATTTGAAGATGAAGCCATATTTTTATCTTAAACCGCGTATTTTTAGATCTGATGTTAACAAAAAGTGAATTTGAACTATGCATCTTTACACTAAAATATGCATATGAGTAAAAATTAAAGGTTTAAGATTTACAATTAAATGCTTAGGCAAGACATGACTTCATCTTTTATAACAAAGAGAGAATGTATACAAAATATGAACATTGCAAAAAGTTTCTCAGAATTCATTATTAAGCTAAATCTAAAAATAATTAAGAAATTTTAAAAAAGAGCAAGTCATCAATTATCTGGCAAAGTAGAAAGCACATCAAAATTTATCCCAACTGGAAAATAATAATATCGCCAAGTGTACATTCCTAAATGGCGACATAATGTCGTGTCGGACATTTAGTACAATCTAAGTACATCACTGAGTACGGTGTAATTTTGGTTTGTTACAATTATGATTACAATTACAGATTAACTTACATTCGCTTATTATCGTTAATTATCGTTATTAAAATACATTAATTATTTTATATTAAATTATTATCGTTATTTAAAGTACATTAATTACATTTAAATTATTATCATTAATTACAGTTTCATTTTAAAGTACGGTACATCAATTACATTATTAAGTACATTAGTCACTTACAATTCTTAGTGTTTTTATATTTATATTGGAATTAGAGTGAGAGGAGATTTTACGTTTTCAGATGTTCAGTTTATGCTGTGATCATCGAATTGTGTACACCTCCATAAGCGTTTTCGAGTTCATTGCAAGAGGTGAATGCACTTAAAAAAAAATAATAAAAAAATTAATACATGCAAACGTATTTGCGCGATTTTGAACGAACAGGTACGGAGGCATAAAGTTTCGTACCATTTCGTAGACTGACACGAGTAATAATGAATATTTTATAAAATTGATATGGGATAATGGTCAAGAGAAGATATGGAAATATGGATACGACTAAACCATAGAAATGGTAGATCGTAGGGTTGTGACACAACCAAAAATGGAAAGCAACAAATAAAATTTTATCCAAACTCGTGTTAAACGATTTTGGTTCTTATGTAAAAATGAATATTGATTATTCATTTGTCATTTTTACAGTGCTCTCCCCTTTAAAATGATATTAATACAATGATATAATACAATTAATACAATACAATAACATAACATCCCAACTAATTCAAACTAGATGATGACTAATGGTTTTTATGATTAAAAAATTTAATATGCAATACGTAAGTTGGGGTGGTAAAGTACGATGTACATTAATTAGAAAATCAAATCTAATTTTAGACAGCCCTTTAATTTAAACAATCAATGATAATTTTAAATTTTCAACAAAAATTTTAATTCATTTTAATTTTTAACAAAAATTTATTTTTCTGTGGGAAAATTACATATATAATGAATAGTAGGTAAAAGGGAAAAATATAAATTTTAAAGTTCAGGAATTTTTCAAAGTTACCATGATCGTACAATCTATAAACTAATTTTATTGACTATTGTAGGTAATCGAATTACGTAATGGATGATGTATAGACCTGTGGTGAAGTGTGTATTTTATAATTTTGAGGGACAGATTAGCTTAGAGGGTTGTTAAATTAACAGAATAATTGCATGAGCAAGATTATATATATTAAGTAAAAATGATTAAGATTAAATTACATAGTTGGCACTAACCCGCAATGAAATAGTTTATTGTGATATCCAATGATTTAGCATAAGGTTTGTATATATATGTGTATATATATATATATATATATATATATACATATATATATATATATTGTGCATACGTGTGTGTGTGTAAGGATTCGGGAGGTTTTCGAATTAACAAAGTTATATAATAATTTAAATTGAGAGTAGGGTTATAGAATCTTTTAAGTTTAAGTCAATTATTACAAAATCTAATTACAGGTAGTATTAATGATGGTGTATGCGTATGAGTTTTAATGAATTCGAATGTGTCAAAAGTAATAAAATTGAATTAGATTATCGATTTTACGTAATTAAATCAGTTGCACGTATATTAAGGTAATAAGAAAAACCCACTTAGAAGAACTCACAATTAATGAAAGTAAATTTCATGGTATTAAAATTGAATTTCGACACACAATTAATTAAATTCGACTACGACAATTATTCAGTATTAATCGAATAAAAAAATAATAAAAAAATATAAAAATTGAAAATAGAAATCAGTTATAAACTATAATGAACTAACATGAGGTTCTAGGGTCCATACTCTTAAAAACAAATAAAAACACAACTTGTTGGGGTGTTAAAATAAAATTTAAAAAAACAAAACAAAGATTGGAGTACTACATTCGGGGGATTCGAGTGACTAAGCGGAGAGATATGTGTGAAATTGACAATACGTCTTTCGTGAGCACTTTGCTCTTTAGAAAAAAGATTGCTTGTCACACTGCTTAGAACAAAAATTAAAGGAGGTAAAATAAAACGGAGGAACGGCATGTTCCTCCCTATAGTAATTTTAAAAAGGAAGTCATTGGAACATGATTGATTAATTATTACACTATTACTGTCATCATATAATCATAATAATTATAAAAATCGTTATAAACAATTTGTAAAAACGCTTTTGGTTACAATTAATAAAATATATCATTTTATCTATATATTTATATATGCAACAATGGCATGAAAAAAGAAGAAAGACATATCGGTCAATTTCCTTGTTACAAAAAAAAAAAAAAGAAGGTTGAACTAAAGACACAAACCGGTCAATTCAGGTTGAATTTAATTTTCTCTTATACAACAAAACAAAAGGTTAAATTAAGTTCTCTTAAATTACATTTTCTTAAATTACATTCTCTTGAAGTAAATTCTCTTAAACTAAATTCTCTTAAATTACATTCTCTTAAACAAAAAAAAAAGTTTAATTCAATTGACTGCATTGATATGACTTGGGACTTGAAAAGACTTGGGACTTGAAAACTGACTTGGGACTTGAAAATTGAGACTTGAAACTAACTTCAAAACTGACTTGGGACTTGAAACTGAGACTTGAAACTAACTTCAAATAAAACTAACTTCAAATAAAACTAACTTCAAATAAAACTGACTTCAAATAAAACAAACTGATTTCAAATAAAACAAACTGACTTCAAAACTGACTGAAACTGACTTCAAAATTGACTGAAACTGACTTCAAACATGAAACTGACTTGCAACTTGAAACTGAAATTTCTGACTTGAACTCTGTCAAGTATCTTGAAACTGAAACTGTCTGACTTGAACTCTATCAAGTATTTTGAAACTGAAACTGACTGAAATTGACTGCACTTGAACTCTATCAAGTGGAGTCTATTATTAGCTGGGTTTGGTTGTCCCTCTTGGAAGCAACCAACTAACTGAAACTAACTGAAATGGACTGCACTGAACTGCTATCAATGGAGTCTACTGAAACTGACTTGCACTTGAACTGCTATCAAGTGGAAACTATTAATCTCTGGGGCTTGGTTGTCCCTCTTGTACACAACCAACTGAAACTGTCTGAAAACTGATTTGCAACGGATTTGCAACTAAAACTGACTCGAAACTACTTCAAGTATCTCTATAAATCTCTGGGGTTTGGTTGTCCCTCTTGGATGCAATCAACTGAAACTGAAAACTGAAACTGGTTTTTCAAACTGCTTCAAGTATCTCTATATCTATAAACTCTCTATAAACTCTCTCTTTCTTAATTTGCAAGTCAATTCAATTCAATAATGTGAAAAAAATTGTAAACAAAAATCCGAAATGTAAACACATTTCACTCGAAGGTACGCGAAGGTACAGTAATATTATGTTTGATACACAAAATAAAATTACTCTATACTAACCATAATAGTGAAAATAACTGAAAATAACTCTGACATTTAACTGACATTTAACTTCTGTGAAAATTAACTTCTGTGACAATAACTTCTGTGAAAATTAACCTCTGTGACAATAACTGTGAAAATCAACTTCTGTGAAAATTACTGTTTCAATAAAAAAAAATTTATCACTGGTGTCTGAAATGTTCACTGTGTTTCTTGTTAATTCTGACTTAATACTCTTTATTAACTGTTAATAATACTGACTTTTCAAATGTTTACAAATTACTTAAAAAAATGAAAACTGTACTTAACAAAATTTCTACGGCGAAATCCTTAGAGACGTGTCCTGAAGACGTGTCTTGCTGGCTACGTCTTCTTGCTAAAATCCTGGCAGGGTCGCCACTTTTGTTAACCCCTCCGTCTATGGCCCTGGGTTGGTTCGGAGTCGACGGGGGTTCTGGTTGGGAGGCAACAACGGATCTGTTACTTGCAGTAGTTTCTTCTATACTACTCTCCGAGTTCTTTAGTGGCTCGGAGGATTCTGAGAGGCTTATTAAATTCTTTGAGGTTTCTCCCCAATTCTTCTTGTAATGTATCGGGAGATTTTAATGACTAAGTTTTCTGAAAAGAGCACGGCTCGAAGGAGAAGATAAAGACTTTTTCTTTGCTGTAATTTAATGCTACAATGTTACAGGTAATGCTCAGCCTCGTAGTTGGTATCAGAATAAACATGGAAGAAATTATTGAGGTTTATATACCCCGATTCTGCTAACATCATCATCATTAAATGTGGAAGAGGCTGCATTATTTTTGCACAATATTTGAAAATAAAGTAAATCTTTTAGCTGTGGTAATGTTTAAATGAATAAGCAAGATATTTGAAGATGAAGCCATATTTTTATCTTAAACCGCGTATTTTTAGATCTGATGTTATTATGATCTGCCAAGTTAACAAAAAGTGAATTTGAACTATGCATCTTTACACTAAAATATGCATATGAGTAAAAATTAAAGGTTTAAGATTTACAATTAAATGCTTAGGCAAGACATGACTTCATCTTTTATAACAAAGAGAGAATGTATACAAAATATAAACATTGCAAAAAGTTTCTCAGAATTCATTATTAAGCTAAATCTAAAAATGACTAAGAAATTTAAAAAAAGAGCAAGTCATCAATTATCTGGCAAAGTAGAAAGCACATCAAAATTTATCCCAACGGAAAATTAATAATATCGCCGAGTGTACATTCCTAAATGGCGACATAATGTCGTGTCGGATATTTAGTACAATCTAAGTACATCACTGAGTACGGTGTAATTTTGGTTTGTTACAATTATGATTACAATTACAGATTAACTTACATTCGCTTATTATCGTTAATTATCGTTATTAAAATACATTACTTATTTTATATTAAATTATTATAATTAATTAGTTTCATTTAAAAGTACGGTACATCAATTACATTATTAAGTACATTAGTCACTTACAATTCTTAGTGTTTTTATATTTATATTGGAATTAGAGCGAGAGGAGATTTTACGTTTTCAGATATTCAGTTTATGCTGTGATCATCGAATTGTGTACACCTGCATAAGCGTTTTCGAGTTCATTGCAAGAGGTGAATGCACTTAAAAAAAAATAACAAAAAAATTAATACATGCAAACGTATTTGCCAGATTTTGAACGAACAGGTACGGAGGCATAAAGTTTCGTACCATTTCGTAGACTGACACGAGTAATAATGAATATTTTATAAAAGTGATATGGGATAATGGTCAAGAGAAGATATGGAAATATGGATACGACTAAACCATAGAAATGGTAGATCGTAGGGATGTGACAACCAAAAATAGAAAGCAACAAATAAAATTTTATCCAAACTTGCGTTAAGCGATTTTGGTTCTTATGTAAAAATGAATATTGATTATTCATTGTTCATTTTTACAGTTATATGAAAATTATTTGACGAAAATAACCATGAAGGAAAAAGGAAACACAGAATGGTGCTCAAGCGCTTTCATCTAATGACATCCTCAGGAACACGGAATATATATATATAATATATATATATATAATATATATAAATATCAGTGGCGTGCGGTGATTTTTCGTCAAGGGGAAGCAATTCAAGCAAAAACAACAAAGATTATATAAAATAAAAATAAAACTTAAAATACTCGTATATAATAAGAACAAAACACATATAATCATCTACTTACTTTACTTATAGGTTAATTCTATTCTTCTTTCTTTTTACAGCACGTATAAGTTGCCAGATATTTCAAGAAAATTAACTATAAGATCTGGACAGCGAAATCTAAATTGTTTCCTTTTTGACATAGGGAAGGATAAAATAACGATAAATATATATTCTTTTTCGCTTAACATGGCCATGGAATTTTTTAGTAGAAAAACTATATATGAAACTTGTTGTATTCAATAAATACACATTATTAAACATTAAATGAGTTTTTAGAATGGAAACAAACAATTTGTAACAGTAAAAAAAAAAAGCGAAAGTCATTGGGAAAAAGGATGCATTTCGTCAATTGTTGTCCAACTCGAGATTTTTTGCGTCGGCTTTCTCAAAGGTTCTTGCACGAACGGCAACCAATGATATACTATGTATCCACCTGATTACCAATCAAATGCTATAAATAGTATATAAAATGATTTTGTACAAATTATTAACACATATTGAACTGTTAAACTTTAAAGTATAATACAGCATTTTCTTCTTTCTTTGAATAGGGAAGCATTGTTCCCTTGCTTTTCCATGGACGCACGCCACTGATATATATATATATATATATATATATATTAATATATATATATATATATGGTACGACCGTCATAGGAAATATTAATTAAAACTGAAATAATTACGATGAATGTTACAAGTTACAATGTTCCAGACCCACAAAGACCCTAGGATCCACTCATGGCTGGTCTACCTAACTGTGTTCGTAATTGTATATGTGTATGTCCTCCGTGGTGGCGAGAGGGACCTACAATTTTACGTGGGTTCCGAAACCACAAGAACATAAGAAATTTATGTAACAACTGTCTGTACATTGCAACGACCAATTTTTGCAAAACTAAATAATTATCAATTTAAAACTAATTAATTATCGATTTAAAACTAAAGATAGTCTCTGGATCCAGAGGATCAAGTCATAATAGACTACTATCCACAAATAGTTACACTCTATATCTATTATAACCGACATGCCAAATATATCAGAGCCAAAGAATCCAGTCAATTTCATTACGGTATCCATGAATACTAGTACCTTGCCAACGAAAAATAAGTCACGATCCATATCGATTGCGGACCATGTCAAAATTTACAACCATAATGTCACAATTTACAACCATTGTCAAAATTTACAACCATTAAAGTACGACCCTATTCTTAAATCTTCTACAAGAGCAGGTCAGGTGCTCGCCTATATCTTAATGATTGACGCGACAAGTAGCCTAATCTTTCCTACGCCCCTAAGTAATTGCCCGAAACATGGAAAAATATCAATTACAATGTTAAAACAGTCAGTCTTTCCAATTTAAAGCGTTCAGATGCACTTTCGCGACATCTCGCGCTTGCTGATTGCCCATGTACCTTCCGAGCTAACATTTCACATCCGTTTCGAGTTTTGGGATAGGAACGCTTGACTGTGGGAATCACAAATTATCTTGGTCTCACGGTGACTCACCACTATGACGTATATGAGAGTGGATTCCATTCCTATATAAGGGGGTCCAGCCAGTGAAGGCGACAGATTCTAGATTTTGAGTAGCTATCAGCCAGACTTTGGGTAGAGCTCAACTCACCTGGGTCTCCGCGGGTAACGGGGGTGCGAGTTACCTCGTATGCATTAGTTTTGCTTTAAGACGATTTTAGAACGGGCCTTAAGGGTAGTAAGTCTTAGAAGGAAATCGTTCTTCATTTTTATCGCTGGCGACGAGGAGCGAGTTACCCATATGTCATTAACTTGCTTTACAGTGGACCTAGAACGAAGCACAGAGATTGCTTTCAAGAAGAGGGCCGTCTGACTTTGAAAACGTAACTTACCCGGGTGAAGAGTAAATTTCACCTACCTCAATTAGGGAACGAGCTTCGTATCGGAATATCGGTATTGAGATCTGACTGAAGGAAACGCCAGCAGACTTAGTTCGTTTATTTCTACGCAGACCTTAATTGTCACGTCTAAACTTCAGAATAACTCACTTAATTAAAGCCCGGTGAACTTAATCTAAATATGACCTTGTGAACTCAAAAGTTAACCATTTATTATAAACTCTCGCCTGTAATCGCTTATTTAACTTCATTAAAAAGCCTAAAATTAAAAGCTGACTCTCAGTATTCTATCCATAATTAATCTAAACTCGACGAGTGAAACAAGGGCTAAGGAAGCTCCCGGATTCCGTAAGTGACCGGAAGGTCAGCACATCTGTTGGTCCCTGCAGGAACGCAAAGGAGTACTCTATTGTACTTGATGGTTAAACTCACCGGGTAACCCCCCAAGTATAATATATATATATATATATATATATATAATATATATTATATATATATACAGTATAATGAAAATAAAAATTATATGTGTCCTCTACCACCCTGCATGCAAATGTTTCATTTTTACCTTATTTCTTTTTTATATTGCTCTTCCCACCTTGGAAAAACTTAAAAAATAAAGCAATTTAAAATAATTTATGATTTAAACTTAAATCGCCTAAAATTTAAATCCAAGAGACCTGCCTTAATACATTTCTCGTTTGAACAATTTTCTGTTATTATTCAGCGTTTAGTTTTTACCCTAATATTTTTTCCATAGTTTGACTCTTAAAAATGTCTAATATTGAAGTGAAAAACTCGTAAGCGTATTAAAGTTATTAAAAATTAATGTAAATGTCAAGCTGATATTTTAATCTCTGACATATTCTGTTGAGCAACGATTATTTTGCCATTAAAGATTTAAGTAAGTTTTAAAATTTTAAATAATAAATTTATGGTATTTACTACGAATATTAGGAAAGATACTACAATCTTTGAAGAACTGCGCAATATATTGGAATTTATCGGAGTCATTTTTTATCATCATCTTAACGGAAACTTGCATAAAAAATATAAGTTAGGATTTATGTCCCTTAGAGCAGTGATTCTTAACCTTTTTATCATTGTTATCACTAGAGCAGTGGTTTTTAACCTTTTTATCATTTTTACCCTAAGAGCAGTGTGTTCCTAACATTTTTATCATTGTTACCCCTAGAGCAGTGGTCCTTAACCTTTGTATCATTGTTACCCCTAAAAACAGTGGTTTAACCATTTAGCATTGTTACCCCTAAAGCAGTGGTTCTTAACCTTTTAACTTGTTATTCCTAAAACCGTGGTTCTTAACCTTTTAATCATTGTTACTCCTAAAGCAGTGGTTCTTAACATTTTTATCATTGCTACCCCGAGAACTATCCGAGGAAATTAGAATTATTCCCATCACGAAAAATGGTAAAAAAAAGAAACCACAAAACATGATCTGAGGAATGATTTACAGTATTTAATAAAACTGAACAAACATTTATGACTGTAACTTGAAACTGAACCCCGAAAAAGCCATAATTACCCCCAGGTTAAGAACCACTGCCTTAGAGGGTGACTACAATAATGAGAAACAAATAGGAGTAATAGTTTATACGTACACTGTTCAAATACGATATTACCCAACCTCGATAGGAACAGGTGCATGATAAATGTACTGCTAAAAAGTACGATGTCTGTATTAAGCTAGTTCAGTGTTTCCATGGGAACATAAAGCACCTAACTAAGAAGATTTAAGTCTGATCTTCTAAAATTTAAGTCGTATGAAACCCCGAAAACAGCTTATAAACAAGATGATAACATACGGTTGTATCTAAACGTTACACGAACTACGCGAGAAACTGAAATAATAAAAGTACTAACCCTTATGATACATATGGACCAAAAGCTCGTAAATCACACTTCACACCATATTTCGTTCTATTATTAGTGGAAATATTTTGAAGGATCGAACAACATATATGAAAGATCAAAAAAAGACAGAATGACCCTGTCCAACAACTAAACCTCTCTTACACGCCCCATCCTACAAAAAAATATCTAATGTAAGAGAAAAGTGCAATGCCCTACAAGTGTACAAAACTTATAGAAATAATTAAAGAAAATCAGAGTATTATAGTAAGTGTCAAAGATACGAAGACATTTCGGAGAACAAAGAAAACTGATTAATGAAACTTTACATGGAAAGAAAAAACCAAATAGTTTTCCCTCATTGTAACTGTAAATAATACCACTTATAATGAACCCTTATACAGGGTGATAAAAAAATTAGCACATTTGTGGGGTTTTATTATTTCCAATTTATTGTAAACATTTTTGTCCACGATAGCTATGCATGCATGAAAGCGGTCAAACGTTGCTTCTAGAGCCATAAGACTGTGTACTGATTGGATGACATCGGTAATCTCTCCCATATAAGTGTTAAAATATTTTTTAATTAACAGTACAATGTACATATATACAACTAATCAACTACAACTACTTCGCTATCGATAGTAAAACAACAGCCGAACAGAATCCTTCATTCGTCCTTTAACCACATTTACACTACATATGTATGTATAATGAATACTCGTGTAGCTTCCAGTACATTTTCTCATTTGACATATTGGAATTATGAATAAATCTGAATGAATTTAACTCAGTCGCTGCTCAATAAAGTTAATGACGATCATTTGTCTGAAACAATAACAAAAATCACGATTCTTCTCCAAATGCTCCACCCCCGAAATATTTTTGTTTTGCATTTTAGTTTGAAAAATTATATATATATACAGGGCGTCCAAAAAAATGTATACACACTTTAACAGCTGATAGCTCAATGATGTTTCTTTTCTTTCCAAGTTAAACCCATTAGAATTAATAATGGCAGTCAGACTAAGCTTTGAACAAAGGAAATTCATTCTAAAATGCTACTGGAAGTGTGAAAACGCAGTTGAAGTGCAAAGACAGTTTAGGAGGGAGTTTCAAACAGATCCACCAACGCGACTTACCATCACTCGAATTAGAGATAAGTTTGAAGCCGATGGAACTGTTCAGAATGTCCACAAGAAGCGTTCCGGAAGACCACGGACATCGACAAGCCCACAAAGCAAGAAAGAGTACTGGAAACGTATCACCAAAGTCCAAGAAAATCTGTGCGGCAAGCGAGTCGTGAGGTAGGAATTTCAGAATCGTCTGTCCAACGCATTTTGAAGCGCTGTCAATGGAAAAGTTACATTCCAAGATTAGTCCATGCTATTAATGAAGGTGATCCGGACCGAAGAGTGGAGTATTGCGAGTGGTACTTGGCACGATGTGGATGTGGATTGGACGAAGGGGTTTCGTAGAATACCCTCCGCGTTCACCAGACCTCACACCACTAGACTTTTTTTTATGGGGATACTTAAAAGACAAAGTCTACGCTATAAAACCTGCAACAGTCGCTGAATTGAGAGCACCATTGAACGAGAATGCACACAAATACCAAACGAAATGTTTCGTGATGTTTGCGATTCCATTGCTTCGCGTTATCAGCAGTGCCTGGACCAGACGGACGTCAGTTTGAAAACAGGCGTTGACAAAACAATTAAATAATGTCTGTAGATTCGATTACATTTTGAAAATGAAATGTATTTTAATAAACACTGCCTTTATAATTATTTAAAGTGTGTATACATTTTTTTGGGACGCCCTGTCTATATATATATTATATATATATATATATATATATATATATATATATATATATGCTTTCTATTTATCACAGAGAAGTGTCGAATGATACTTTAGTTCACAGGAATAAATGAAAAAGATCAAAGATTTCCTTGACAGTTTTGCCGCACCAGCAACTTGTTCACGAGCATTTCAATATTAAAACGCTGATGAACAAATCGTTTGTTGCAACACAAACCGTCGAGCAAATCTTTGATCTTTTTTTTCATTTATCCTAGCGACTAAAATATCACATATATATATATATATATATATATATATATATATATATATATATATATTATATATATATATATATATATATATATATATATATATATATATATATATATATATATATATAGGGTGCGTCAAAAGTCTGGAAACATAAGAACTATGCTTTCAATGCATGCAAATATATATGTATATTTGCATTGAAAAGCATAGTTCCTATGTTTCCAGACTTTTGACTTACCCTGTATATAACACTATAACCGTGCAAATTCAATGAAGTACAGTAGTAAAATCACCAAAAGAAAATTTAACAAAATTAAATTAAATTAAAAAGCAACTGCAAACCTTTTCGAAGGTACTTCCTTCTTCATTCGGATAGGAATAAAAACTGAAGTGAGAAATAGGGCAACTGGCAACTGACAATTGGCCACTGGCAACTGTAAACGTCCGGATACAGACCGTTAGAAGATTGTTTGGATAAATAAAAGTTGGTTAAAAATCTAAGGAAAATAGACCGGTTTTTAATTAAAATTGTCGTTTTTTTTTTTGTTTTTTTTTTATCAAATAGGACTCAACCAATTTTCCTCCTATCACTATTATCAGCATTAAGAAGATGATGATAGGAATTATTAATATTTTTATTATGGTCACATTCTAAGCGATGTTTATATAAGGCTGAGTTATCATTAGCAATATTTAGACTATATTTGCGATGATAAAGACGACGTTTAAAGTCAATGGTCTCACCAATATAACATTTAGAGCAATTCAAACATGGGATTTTGTAAACCTCAGCGTTAGAGGCCCGGTCCGGTGGTTGGTCCTTTCGTAAAAGAGTAAGAGTAGTGCGACCTACTTTAGAAACCGTGTGAAAGCCCAGATGGCAAATTATTACGCAATGACACGGAACTGAAGGCAACAACTGAAACATCTTTAAAATCCTTAGTAAAAGCGTTATAGTCATAAATTATGCTTTTGAGAGCGTTTAGGATTTGCATCCTCTCATATTTGGATGCCGAGTTCGCTTATATTAAAGAATCTTTTACTAAATTAGGTTTACTAAGTTAAGTTAGCCCAATAAAACCTAAAGCTTAAGGGCTAAATTAAATAAAATAAATAGTCCAGCTTCACAGTTATTTATGTCATTGCAAATTGTAAAACGAATGTATTTATTTTGTTATTAATAAAGGTTATTCAATTCAATTCAATTCAGTACCCCGATATTTTTATTGAAAAAGCAGTTTGTGCTGCTAGAAAAATAATTAGTTTTCTAGGAGCGCCAAGTGCTTTTTCAATGAAAGTATCGGAGGTAACTTAATTTAGTAAAAGATTCTTTAATATAAACGAACTCAGCATCCAAATACGAAGGGGGATGTAAATCTCAAACGCTCTTAAAAACATACCAATAAGAATGCCTCTCTTTGTAAAGAAACTATGAGACGAAAGCCAGTAAACAAAAGAGTTGGAATGAGTGGATTTTCTGAAAACAGTAGACTCACGTTTATTATTATCAGATCTTATGACCTGAATATCCAAAAACAAGAATGTTTGAATTGTGTTCAACCTCCACAGTAAACTTTATAGAGGGTAAGATATTATTTAATCGGTCAAGAATAACATTAGGATCGGATTCTTCGGAAGGAGAACGAACGCGTGACCAACAAAACGATAGCAATAAACAGATGAATCAATAATATCGGGAAGAAGAACTGCCTTTCAAATAACTCCATAAATATATTACTAAAGGTAATTACTAAGTGTCTTTCCTTTGCGAAATTCCATGACCAATCTACGCAGAATAATTTGATTAATATTTTATCATGGCCTCCAACGTTTCGGAAGAAATGGAGCGGATTTCTCGTTCAATCGTCGCTTTCAGGACTTTCAAGTACTCGTGATTTTGTTTGGAAACACGGTCCTTTAGATATTTCCATAAGAAGAAATCGCAGGGATTGAGGTCAGCTCTGGCAAACCTTCAAGCGACACAGAATAATCCTTTTCACCTTTTATGCGTGTACGAGTAAAATTTACGTGCGAGAAGTCATCAAATGCGATCTTTGTCCCATTTTTTACTGACACAACGACGGACCAAAGTATTTACATCCACGTACTCCAAGAACAGTTTATTTCGTTTCTTATGAACCAAGACTGCTATGAAGGGAGTTTGGTTTTAGCTGGATGGCGTAAGACCTCATACAATAAATGTCGTTTTCGACATTTTGTATGTAACCTTTGGCCAAGAATCCTGTCTAACAGATACCCCCTACCAATGTTCCCTCTAATTTTTTTTAGTCCGTGTGCGCGAGAAATTTTCGTTGTGCATACATTTAGATTCATGGTAAAAATTGTGCAAACTTTTCTGAGCGCTATTATCTTCAAAATAATATATAAATAAATTAAATACTTAATAAATATTATTTTCATAAGGTGAAAGCTTGATCATTACGGTACTATTAAATGGATATTAAAAAACTGTTTACAATATTATATATTCTTAAAAAAGAAAACATTTTATCCATTCTAAAAATATGAATAAAATAAAAAATAGTAAAATAAATTCAACAAAATAAAGAAATAAAATAAAAATAACATTAATTGAAAATGACAATTTTAGTTATCATTTCTCAAAACATTTTTAGAATTTAGCAATTTAAAATAGACTATCAAGATTAATACACACGATTTTATCCATTCACAAAATAGGAATAAAATAAAAAATAATTCTATCTTTTATGAATTATGAATATAATTACTATTCGTTTTTTATGCAAAAATAAGAAAGAGAAGGTTTATATTCAATGCGTTAATGTATAAAAGAAAAAAAATGCAAATACATAGAGTAAAAAAAATCCGTATTGCGTAATTGCGCGGACGTCGGCGAAGTCGGGCGGAAGGGGTTAATACTTAAAAGAGCGACTATAGAGTATGTTGATGCAAATGGTCAGACCTTGTGTGACGGTATATTTTTGAAATTACTTCATTTACTGTCGTGACTCATGATACGCTTGAGCCTGTGCGCATTTTATTTTGCTGTGTGCGCGGGTTTTCACAACGCGTGTGCGCGTGCACACGCGCATACCTTAGAGGGAACATTGCCCCCCTACCTTTACGGTAATGGTCCTGCATGGTTTACTCTGCGACCTGATTTCAATTTCTGTGATTGGAGGTGACAATAAGAAATTACAATGGCCTGATTCGTCAGTTTAATTTCGAAAATGGAACGACATTTTGCACATTATGGATGTCTGTAAAAAAAAAAAAAATTATCAGCAATAATTATAATCGTACCGTTTCATGAATATAAATTAGTCACTGATTTTTAATTAAAGAATCACACACACACACACACACACACACACACACACTGTGTATATATATTCTACTTAAGATATTGTATGCAGATGAGTGAGAGACACATCCCATTAAAATTACATCTAAATATAGCGCACTGCTGATGGTCGCATTCACTATTCAAAAGGATGACTGACATTTGCGTTCCCAGTCGAACTGTAGTTTATCGCCTTCTGTCTTTATCGTTAAATGTATTGCACTCAGCGTTCTTGTAAAAGACTGAAAATTAAGGGAATATAAGAACTTTCCCTTAATAGGTTAAATTGAGTATAAACATTTAACTGCACGGAATATATTTAGAAACGGCTTCTGTGCGTTCTATTTTTATGGCCAAAATATCAAGACAAATTTCTTGCGAGTTTTTTTTCAGTTATAAATATGACCAGCTGTAAATTTCTGTTGCTCTTTCTTTATAACTTCGAAATATCTTCTATCTGACCTTGTTTTTTTGTTTTTTTTTATCTTTTAGTCCATAGTTCGCACTGGAGAAGGGGATCAAGTAGAGTTGGTTTGTCTGGTGAGGGGAAGGCCGAGCCCTCAAGTGTCGTGGACGAGAGACGGCCATTCAGTACCCCATAATTCGCACGTGGCAGAAAATCAAGGGGCCCACAGGCACACACTGGTTGTGAAACCAGTCACTGAAAAGGATTTTGGGGCGTACGTTTGCATAGCTGAGAACAGTCAGGGACAAGAAAGCGCCGTTATTCAAATGACAGGTAAGAGAGATACATTAAATTTTTATTTCGTCGTATTTTATTTTTTTAGAATTTAAACAATTTTGTTGAACGAAAATAAGTGACCCGAAAGGAAACTTTGCTACATCGCAGGCGAGCAAGAAGAGTCAGTGCTTGAAAAACGAGAGCAGAAAAGCAAAGCGATGTGGAACATAAATTTTTGTTATTTATTGCCTGTGTTAATGCGCTTAACGGAGTATTAACTTTAATTGTTTTGCAACGAGACCTTATTTCGAAATATATATATATATATATATATATATATATATATATATAACGTAAAGAACGACGCTTGTATAGGAGATATTCCGCGCAAGACGAGAGAGAGAGAACGAAACAAATTAAAAAATGAGGTAACCACCCGGGAATCGAACCCGGGATCTTCCGATTGCCGGCCAGATGCGATACCATTACACCATGGGCCTCACTCTTCCAAATGCCGTAATTCTTCTACATACTCGCAGAACCCAATGCCCCAAGGGGGCACCTCCCGCATGCCGTAACATTATATACATTCAACTGCAAAGAACACGCAGTATAAATAGCGTCGTTCTTTACGTTATTTATACTGCGTGTTCTTTGCAGTTGAATGTATATAATGTTACGGCATGCGGGAGGTGCCCCCTTGGGGCATTGGTTTCTGCGAGTATGTAGAAGAATTACGGCATTTGGAAGAGTGAGGCCCATGGTGTAATGGTATCGCATCTGACAGGGAATCGGAAGATCCCGGGTTCGATTCCAGGGTGGTTACCTCATTTTTTCATTTGTTTCGTTCTCTCTCTCTCGTCTTGCGCGGAATATCTCCTATACATATACAAGCGTCGTTCTTTACGTTATTTATACTGCGTGTTCTTTGCAGTTGAATGTGTGTGTATATATATATATATATATATATACAGTATATATATATATATATATATATATATATATATATATATATATATACAGTAGAATTTTAATATAATTTATATATAAACAGAGATATAAGGTATATATATATATATATATATATATATATATATACAGGGTGGCCCATAAGTCCCAATTGGTTATAATTAAAGCGAAAATCCATCTAACGGAGCTCACACTGACGTAATCGATTACTAACGCAAAGATATTTTTCGAAAGGGTTAGATTTTGCGCTTTGAATAATAATAAATATTTCTAAAGTTATTATAAACTTTTTACTTTGTTTGATTTTTTTTTGTATTTTAACTTTAATTATAACCGAATGGGACTTATGGTTCACCCTGTATATCGCAAAACATTGTTTTCTGGTGTTTGTAGAGTTAAAAAAAAAGTTCTCGCTATAATTTTTCTAGAATTACTCAGAACGCTTTCTTCGAGTACCAAAAATGGACCATTTTACGTTGGCAATTAGGATTCCAATAAGAAATTGTAAAGAATGCTTTCAACAACATAATCTTGCCTTTAAAGAATTATTAATAAAGAAAGAAAAATTGTATTAAATGTACTAAATCATAAAAGAAAAAAAAAATTATTTTTTCCATTAAAAGAGATGTGCCATGGTCATATGACGCTAAAACAATAGCGTGTTAAATATGTCATGTTACGTGATCATTTTAGCACGTTCTTCGATCACATTTGTATAGGGAATACAAGGGAGTCCAGGAAACAAAGATGCATTTACTAAATGTTGATAAACATCTACTAAATCTACTAAATATCTACTAAATACTTATTAAATATTAACTGTTTGAATAGGGAGAATGCTAAATTTAGCCTAAATTACGTGCTAATTTTAATACGTACACTGTTGAAACAAAATTATTTACACTTCAGTTTTTTCGTAGACAGTGTAGGTCTATCGTAGATAATGTCATCGGAATAACAGTCAAACATTCCTACGCAGGTTTGCTTCCCATATCGATTAAGGTAAATTCCAAAACTGCATCAATTATATTTCTAGAAACGAATAAATTATTTAGCTAATATACATAAAAGTAGGATATACGAGTCTTGATTGCATCATCCAAGTTACCATATATATATAATTTTATTCCTAACTTATTTTCAAATTTACAAAGGTAATTATCACGTAAAGACTGAAAATATAGTATGGAAAGCAAAGTTTATGAATATATGACCGTGTAAAATGTATCAAAAATAGTAGGTGCAGTGCGCAGTAGCATTTATTAAGCTTTTCGATGGCATTTTAGCACGGTAATTTTCTAAATTCAAGGAGACGAAAAACAGTCTTTCTTTCATGTAAGCCACTATTTAACATCTCATTATCCATTACACGAGCATTTTACACATTTTTAACAGTAAAAGAATTGTAGAAAAAGAATTTTTTATCTTTTATACAATTCAGTGCCTCTTTTACTGGTTTTTTTCAACGTCTTTTTAAAGAATTTTTATGACAAGATTAAACTGTTATAAGCATTGTTTGAGCTTCCTTATTAAAACCTTTATAATTCAGACCAAAAAATACTTCATTTTTGTATGTAAAAAGACATTCTGGGTAACTCAAGGAGGCTTTTACGAGAAGAAATTCTCAAGACCTCTTCAAGATACTACACTTGCATATATATATATATATATATATATATATATATATATGGGAGAGAGAGAGAGAGAAAAAAAAATTATGCTCATTAATATTAATAATAGTTATTTATTTATATTCTATATATAAATATATAAATAAATGACAGCTAATTATATATATATATATATACAGTATATGAGGCCATGAAAAGAGAAATATATAAACATTTCTTAATATATAGGCCTAATAAAAAAATATATTGCCAAAGTTAATCAACGTAAAAAAAAAAATTATTTATAAAAAAAAACGAGATTTTAAAAGATTTATTAAAAACCGTTTTCCTGAAAATCGACTTCGTCATATATTTCGAAAAATATTATATTTGATATTACTTATCGTTAATATTATATTTTATATTACTTATCGTTATCATATTTCGAGAGTATTTATATATAAAACTATTTCTCGAAAAAGGTTTCTCGAAAATTGTCGAGTAAATTGAATTTTACCTCTTAAATTCGTTAAATTTTTCTGGTTTTTCGATTTTTAGTAAGATACTCCCTGGCTTCGATCGGTTATTTTTCGAATTAAAAGTAATTTTCTTAATTATAAAGACATATAAAATTATAGCGACATAGAGATATAGCCAGATACCTTATACTGTATATTACACTTTGATAAATTATATATAGATAGCTGTTTATAAATAAGTTATCTATCTATCTATCTATCTATCTGTTTATCTATCTATAAAATCTATCTATCTATAAAATTATCCCTTCGAACGAAATAGGGATATAGCCAAATAGATTATACTGATATATTACACTTTGATAAATTATATAGATAACTGCTTATAAATAAGTTATCTATCTATCTATCTATTATCTATATATATATATATATATATATATATATACACACACACACACACACACAGGTTGTTGATATGAAATTTATATTCTAAAAGCAATATCGTATGTCATTTAGAAGTGAGTTGGTAATATGATAATATAATAATAATTATTATGGGCTTAATAACATACTATTAGTGTGCCTAGTCATTTCCGCTATATTATACCTTAATAACAGCCATTTTCAAAACAACAAGAGTAGTTTTGACAGTAAACACGACGTTTTCTGAATACTTCGTAATGTAGTTATACTTTTTACGTAAAATATTTTACTATACACTTATTTAATTTAATATACATATGTTTATATGATTATTAAAAGACATTAATTATTATAGACTATAATTGTTATATAATAATTTTAATGAAATGAAAAGGAATACCTTTTGAGACTTATCTTCCAGTCAATTTTAATTATGGTTTCTGACTATAGTTTTGTAATATGTGAAACCTAGTATAATACGTAGTATTATGTTTGTTCTTGTATGAAACCTATACAGATTATGTCTATTCTTGTATGAAACCTATACATATTATGTCTGTTCTTGTATGAAACTTATACATATTATGTTGTTCTTGTATGAAACCTATACATATTATGTCTGTTCTCCTATGAAACCTATACATTTTATGTCTGATTTTGTATGAAACCTATACATATTATGTCTATTCTTGTATGAAACCTATACATTTTATGCCTGTTTTTGTATGAAACCTCTACATATTATGCCTGTTCTTGTATGAAACATATACATATTATGCCTGTTCTTGTATGAAACCTATACATTTTATGCCTGTCCTTGTATGAAACCTATACATATTATGCCTGTTCTTCTATGAAACATATACCTATTATGCCTGTTCTTCTATGAAACTTATACATATTATGCCTATTCTTGTATGAAACTTATACATATTATGCCTATTCTTGTATGAAACCTATGCATAATCATGCAGAGCTGGGCACTTGCGGCATATTGCGGTACTGCGGTACTGCTGCACTACCAAACCGGTACCAAACCGGTACGCGGAAATTTGAATGCGGTAGCGGTACTGCGGTACTTTCAGCGATCCTTTGCGGTACTGCGTTATGGGGGCCCGGGGTGGTAGTGCGGTGGTACCGCAAGTACCGCAGTACCGCAAAATATGCCGCAAATGCCCAGCTCTGAGTCATAATGTAATTAATACACATAGGGAACTTCCGAAGTTCCCTATGTGTATTAATTACATTATGACAATAAGGGAAGTATATGAAACCTTATCAACGAAGATTATATTTTTAAGCCTTTCAGCCAATTTTCTTAGATATCATCTTTCCATAAACGTTGACATCGATTTTAATTTCAGATCAAAAACTTTATTATTATTTATGTCTATTCTTCCTTTTGTCTATTTATCTGCGTGTCTGTCTGTCTCTTTCTCAATATATATATATATATATGAAACAAAAATGTCACCACCAAGATATCAACCAGGGACCTACTGAGTAAGAGTTGCCATCGCTATTAATAATCTAAAACTCGTATAAGCGTCATATTTCACTTCAATTCATGTTGTCAGATAATCATCCTAAAACTCAAAATACACTTTTATTTTCTTCCTCATCGTAACAGTTATTTTTCAAATGCTCTTCAACGCTCAATACATTACACATATTGAGACTTTTTCTTCTGTAAAATTGTGGTTTTCTACTTATCAGATTGGAATATTATCACCGATGTGTATATATGTGTATATATATATATGTGTGTGTTTTTTTTTGTTTGTTTGTTGTCAAATTTAAAAAGAAATGTTAATAAATAAATTAAAAATTAAATTCATCCGCATAAACTAATGATCTTTTTAAATGACATCCGAAACTTAGTATGCAAATATGCTTTTATTCCAGATTTCACTTGAAGTTTCAAACAAATTAACTTTTAACATCTACTTTAAACGCAAGAAGCAATGGCAGCCTGAATGCAACTTTGCAAAGTTTTCAACCACTGTCTCTGAATAAGAAATAACTAAGCTTAAAAAGCTGCGATTTCGTTGTAAATATTGGTACTTGACTGTCTCTGTTCGAATTTACAAAATTCTTGAAAGTTTTATGATGAAGCTAAAATTTTATTTCCAACACAAAATGAAAAATATAAATACTTTAACTAGTTGTTTATCCAAAATAAAACCCTCTAAATTTAGAACTTATAACCACTTCTTTTTGATGTTGAATTCTAGGAGAAGTTTTTACTTCTTTTGGGTATCAAATTTTTTTTTGTCGGATGATATAATTACTTTTTTTTTTAATGATACTCGTAGGTAGCTTCTTTAGATAGAAGAAATGGGCTTCGAAAGTTATTTTTTATGAGTGATTTGAGACAAGAGAAGATAATACTTCTGTGTAAAGAAGGTTACGGAAAATGTTTGTTTTCTGTGTTATTGAATGAAAATAATGTGTACATCTTTCCTTTCGATTTTGCAGGCTTGCCAAGACAACCTCATATCACGAGTTCGCCTACAGGCGGGGAAAGCAACAGTTACACAATAACGTTTGAAACAGAGAGTTATTACCCAATCACAGAATACAGATTACTGTTCAGAAAAGCTCAGGTACGAATTCACTTATAAACACACACACACACACACACACACACACACACACACACACACACATATTCGAATCTACAATTCTCGGTCCTTTGAGAGGAGGGCTACGTCGCGGTCGTATCGTTACGCAGTTTTTCGTAAGATTAGCGAGGTTAAGCAACTTTGGTTCTATTTAGTAATTGGATAAGTGTCCATCCTCTACGTATAGATCATGTGTTTCGGATTGCACGTTAAGTTATAGGTCCCCTCTATTCAATATAATATAATAGTTCATCCCATCTCAGTCATGTAGTTTCATCCTAAATGAAAATACTGCAAATTACTATAATCTTAAAAATGCTTAGTTTAATATTCTCATTAAGGATGAAACATGATGGTACAATGGTAGAACAAAAGTTCCATTACAATATCTCTAAGAAACCGGTGGCTGTAATGACGTAATATTTGTTAACTGAATAGTGGTAAAGAAAATTACTTTAATATAAATAAAGTTCCATTAATAATGTTACTACTACTACTACACTACTACTACTACTACTACTACTACTACTACTGCTACTGCTAATAATAATAATAATAATAAATGAACAAAAGATGGCCTCAACTTCTAATACAAGATAAGTATGACGTCATGAATCCTGTCATGGTTACCAATTTCATAGCAACGGCTCCGCTTCAGATTTTCCCATAGGATCTCTTCCACTAGTTATACATTATATCTCACTACGGTAAAATCTCATGAATGAGATTCCCACTGTCTTCTAATTTCGAATATTCGCATGGGGGGAGCTACGAGCCATTTTTATTATGAAATTTTACGAGTGAAAGCTGAGCTTATGAGGTGATTTGTTATATTATATTAGATTATGATAAGAATATAAGAAGATTATGATAAGAATATAAGAAGATTATGATAAGAATATAATAAGATTATGATAAGATTATATAATAAGATTATGATAAGGTGCTTGTTAGTACGAAGGTTAAATCACGCATTTTAATAACATCAAAAACCTTTGCGAGAAAACCATTTTTTATGAAAACCATTTGCGGTAAACAACTGAACACAGTTTAAAAATCTTTCGAGTTATGTTAATTATAATTAATGTAACTTAAAAGATCGTATGACGTAAATACGTGTATAATATATAATTGCAAATTAAATATTTAAAACTTCGTAAGGAGGTCATTAAAATTAAGCGAAATTTAGTACCATTTTTAACGATAATCTTTTTACTTAATAAATTTCTGCTTGTTTTTTAAGTATAATTAAAATTTTTTAAAGCTGTTCCCGTTTAATTGCGTTTTCACCATTTATGTGTTTACTCGTGTCTTCTCAATTAACCCACAAATAATTTACAAAAAGGTTATTTTAACATAACCCCCGTCAAAGATGTCCGACCAATATGTCATATTCATCGGTGACGTCATTTGCCACCCCTAACTAAACCGTTACCCCATTTTCTCTTTATTATTTACGACGCCTCTGGGCTTATCGAAACTCATTTCTGATTCAGGCAAACCTGTCAACAACGTTGCCCGGCGCTTGGCGTGACGTTTCACGACGTGTTGCGCCGGGAGAGGGCAGGGAGAATGACGTGCGTCACGTCTTGCGTCATCTTTTAAAGGAACTTCACGTCGCAACGGATTACGAGGCTGTCGTACGCGTCAAAAATAAATACGGATGGTCGTCCGACTCAGAAATATTTCCTTTTTCAACGCGAAAAGGTAATTATTATATATATATATATATATATATATATATATATATATATATATGTATAGAAACGACGTAAGTATAGAGGAGTGTGTGTGTGTGTGTGTGTGTTTCATTCTGAGTGACTGTATTACTTCCTGAAGCGCAACTTCTGAGAAGTTAAGATATTTTCCCTAAAATCAACTACAATACCCGTTCATTCACAATTCACACGTTATTGTCGTCACAACTAGAATCTCGAAGGGGGAAATTATGAAATCGATCTATCTATTCCCACTTTATGACATTCCTATTCTCATCTTCGGTTTTCCCACTTTGGTTGAGGTTAGGTTAGATTAAGTTAGGTTAATATTAATTAGGTTAGGTAAATTTAGCTAGGCTAGGAAATATTTGTCATTCTCATACGATGTAAATGGAAGTAATATTCCTTCTCAAAATGAAGGAAGTCTTTTCTCAAATATGGATTTTTTTTTTCACTTTGTCCATTCCCAATCGTGGACCTTGAATGGGATGAGACTGACATTGAGTGAGAAGTAATATTAAGTCACAACTCCCCAACAGATTCTTTCTCTTAAAAAAGACCGAAATCCTATTTTAATTAAAACAAAGAATCAAAGAATTATAAACAATGACGTAGGAATGAAATGAAATAAAAAAACAACTTTAAATTTGCTTTCAAACAGCTAAAAATAAATATAATAAAGAGTGATTACAGAAAAGTTTCGATACACGGTCTCTCTCTCTCTCTCTCTCTCTCTCTCTCTCTCTCTCTCTCTCTATGTATGTATGTACCTCATGGTCATTTTCCCTGTTAATACTCTCTCAGTTACATTTCAGCGTCCGTAACGACATTTCGTAATAAGAGTACTTTTCAAAAAGTAGAAAATTGAGGGCAAAGCTGGATCCTGTCTGCTTTGCAGATAGCTGGTGAGGGAAGCTATATTTATGGAACCTCTTTGCGAGTGACCCGTTGCCCATGTCGGGCTAGCATCATGAAAAAGAAAAACTATGGTATTTGTCATTTACCATTACTTATTCGGACTATAGTGGATTTAATTATCCAGGAAGAGTTCCTTGTTCCATGCACTGTCTGTGTCTATCATAAAAAACTCAGGGGACCATTCTGAGTTCATTCCCATCTTCAAACGGACATGTTATGTGCCTTAAAAGTGGACGCTCAATTCTGCCAGTTGAGGTTTAAGTTTTGGTTTTTGGCTAAAAATATAATAGTTACCCTTTTTCTTTGATGCATTCAATCTGACGTGAAGGCACGAGTCTTTTGCTTATATTGAGGTTCTAAATGTAGCAGGGCTAGGTGCTTTAAACCCTAGATCCATGTCCCAAAGCTGGATCCTGTCTGCTTTGCAGATAGCTGGTGAGGAAGCTATATTTATGGGACCTCTTTGCGAGTGTGACCGTTGCCCACGTCGGGCTAGCATCTGAAAAAAGAAAAACTATGGTATTTGTCATTTACCATTACTTATTCGGACTATAGTGGATTAAATTATCCCAGAAGAGTTCCTTGTTCCATGCACTGTCTGTGTGTATCATATATATACACGGTGAACCAAAAGTAGGTGGACAGTAGGTTGAATACGGTTTGTGTTATATTATATTATAACTATGGTGTTCATTATAACTATGGTGTTGTGTTTTATTATATTAAATATTATAACTAAATTATTTAAATTTTATTTTGTATTATAGTATACAAAAAAATTAAATATGTATTCTCAAAATAAACGTTATCATTTACTGTCCACCTACATTTGGTTCACCCTATATATATATAATTTTTTTTTTCAATTTGTTTACGAATGACAGGTGACATTTTAAACGCAAAGGTATTCATGGAAGCCACTGATAAATAAATTTTTATTTTTATTAGCTAATGTGTTCATTATTTCCTGAAACGAAAAAGCTAGAAATTTCATTGCTATACACACACACACACACACACACAGACACACACACAAACACACACACACACATACACACACATACGTGCTTGGTTTGCCCCTCTATAATGGTGAATATATAACATCCATTATAAAAAATCTCATTACCCAAGGATTTCGGGTGAAAAGGCAGAAAACAACTCGGATGTAAAGTACAGAAGTTTGTGAAAAGTCGAAAAGGCAGAAAGGTGTACACAGCCATTTAAACAAACGTCCTCGTTGTACTAGCACACCCCACCCAGCCACATGGTAAAATCTCACACCTACGGAGTTTCATACGTTATTCGTGGTGGCGCTCCCACCAGGCCTTGTCAAAAATAAAAGAGACAGAGTCCCGAACTTACATAGTTCTATCAAACCTCCTCTATTCCAACCGACTTGTCACCACTTCTCGTGCATCACCCAGATCAAGTCCACGCTTACTCACGCAATCATTCATCATGTCCATCCATCTTCTTCTTGGTCTTTCTCTTCTCCTGCCTTCGCTAATAATTTTATACACTTTTTTCACAATTTTCTCATCTTCCATTCTTTCAACATGTCCAGACCACCTTAACACACTTCCCTCAACTTTCACTTCCAATGACTTCTAACCATCACACCTTTCCTGAACCACACGATTTCTTATTATATCGATCCGACGCACGCCACACATACTTCTTAGATTATCCAGTTCAACCGCTCTTGCTCCTAACTTCTCTCTTTCATGCCATGTCAATGTTTCACACCCATACAAAAGTGTCAGTACGAACACGCCTTCATATTAACATCCCACAACATCACGATTTAATCTCTGCTTTCTCACAACCGCTTTCAACGCACCCGTCACTTTTCTTCCTTGATTTACTATACTGTTAAGTTCATCCGTACTCGTATTTCTTTTGTTCAATACACATCCCAGATACATTAAAGATACACTTCAAATACACCTCTAGTGTTTCACCATTCATCATCACATGACAGTCCGAATTTCCCTCTCCACAGTGTGGGAAATGATTCACAATTTTCACGTGAACTTTGTGAAATTCGATACAACCCGCAAGAAGAGTAAAAAAAACCATTCTGAGCGCTTTCGCCTCTTAACCCTTCCGCTACGGGGGTCATAAACCGGGTCAGTCCCCCGGTACGGGGGTTTTCACCAAAAAATCGACCATCACCAAATAAAATGATTTGGGTTTCAAAATGTAGCTAAACTCTTCTATTTTCATAATCTCGAATTCAACCGAAGCATTAGTATGGGCGTGAGGCGCGCGGGCGCGCATGCACTCGTAAGTCATTTTTGCGCTGTTGGACTGGTTGGTGGGGGGAGGGGGTTAGATAGTTGTTGAACCGATTGTTATAGGTGGTGTTATCAGCTGATTTCTCAATATCGTGAATGAAACGAGTCTCGGTAATGAATGGCAGCAGCGTAAG
>JAJOZX010003497.1:330000-367500 GCA_023014485.1 Bathynomus jamesi
AGAAATAATGGTGTTAAAAGCATGAATAATTAACTGCATCAGAAGGTGTTAACGAAGTCATGTGACTGTAATGTCTTAATGTTCGATCCTTTATTTACTACACTAAATGTATCTAAATGTATCTTTCTTATATTCCGATACACCTTTTGTTAATCTTACTAAAAATTTATTATACGGACACTTGCTACAACTGCTTCTATTGATTGGCTAGTTGGGATTCATTTTATATATATATATATATATATATATATATATACAATGATTCTATGGGAAAGGAATTTATTTTTTATTCATGCATATTAAGTACTGTTTCATGAGAGCGCCACATTCAAGGAAAGCTCAATTTGTATTCAAGAATTCTGTAATTCTGTGTAAAGCATGCAAAAGAAAATTTCTAATACATGGTATTATGTGCTCTGTATTCTTATATACTGTATATATATATATATATATATATATATATATATATATATATATTATATATATGCACAGTATATACGGTTCTCACTATCGTACATGCAGTTTTACTGACTGTGTGGCAGTTGTAGGTCAAGTTTGAATCTTATAAAAAGATTAATTAATTTCATTATTTAATAATTGATAATGAAATAAATGTAAATTATGTGATGTACAATTATAAAAAATTTCTGTAAATTGCTTAAAATGTAAAATTAAAAAAAAAAAAAACAATCATTATATTTGTGATTCTTCGTAGGTTTTTTCTGTTTTTTTATTATTATTAATATTATTATTATTAATATTATTATTATCATTATTATTATCATTATTATAACCAGACGGTGCTGTGAGGTTTCTAGTTAAGTATGTTTTTAGCATTTTATTTCTTAGGTGTTATTTTCAGTACAAATTTTTTATTTTTAAAAGTATTTTGACAAATTTTGTTTCTTTTAATCTTGGTTTTTTTCATTCTTCGTTATAGTTTTCCTCTCTCTCTCTCTCTCTCTCTCTCTCTCTCTCTCTCTCTCTCTTGTCTGTCCAGTTTTCTGCTACTGCTAGAATACTTAAGAAGACAACAGTTTTATGACAGTAACCTCTCCTGAGTAGACTGAAAGGTCTTTGAAGCTTCTTCTTATTCTTGTAACTCCTTGTAACTCTCTCTCCTCTCTCTCTCTCTCTCTCTCTCTCTCTTTACCTACCTATCTGTGGAAACTATTTTGCCCTTATTTCCTATTAGCTTCATTCTCAGCTTTGAATATCATATAAAGATACGTTTGCCTATTTTTATGAAATTTAATAACATATAGGAACTATTTTTATACGCCATTTATTTTTAGAAAAGTTATAGCTTGAAAAAACGTAGATATTAATAAATAAGCCATTTAATGCTATTACAGTGTTTCAGTTCTACATTTCCATTCTTCATCCTCAGAATGAGTTTAGTTAGTAAAAATGACAGATGAGAAATGAAATGGACTCAATTATTTAGTTTTTTGACAAAGAATATCAATTTTAAAATTCATTTAAAATTATTTATTTTTACATCATTTAAAGAAAGATTCATTTAAAGATATTGAAGATATGATCAATAATTATGATAAGAATTATAATGCAGAACAAATTTTGTAAATGAAAACATGCAATAATTGAAGTGTAATAATTTAACATGTAATAATTGAAGTGTAATAATTTAACATGTAATAATTGAAGTGTAATAATTTAACATGTAATAACTGAATTGTAGTAATTTAACTGAAGTATAGTAACTGAAGTATAGTAATATAAAATGTAATAATTGAAGTGTAATAATTTAACATGTAATAATTAACGTTAACTAATGTCTAATAGTTAGTATTTATAATTAGCATAAAGTGTAATTATTATTAATAATTATTATAAATTTAACAAAATAACAGGTCGCCCAAACTAATTAATATAAAATAACCACCTAAACAGTTAAATATTAACATGTAATATAATTTACATGCTGAATCGTTACAGTTAATTATTAGCATGCAGTCCAAACTATCATTAATTAAAGCCTAACTATTGTATTTACATCACTTTGTGACAAAATCATTGTATTCATGAGTTATAGCATTATTATTATTATTATCATTATTATCATCATTATTATTATCATTATCATTATTATCATCATCATTATATGACGACAAATTATTCTTATTTTTAGTTATGAATAGATATGCTTTAATTTCAGCATTTTTAAAAGAATAAGTTGGCTAGAAATTAGCGTTCTAGATTTAAAAAGCATTGATGACTTGGTATCGAGTGTTAGCATTAGGTGTTATTACATGTAACGTCGAAGTAGGCATCTGCAAATAGGTTTTTTGGATTCTACGTCAAATGCATGACTGCATAAAATTATCTAATTATTATTCCTATACTTTTTAAATAAAACTGAGTGTAATTTATGTAGTCATGCAACTTAAGGAAGTGTCATTATATATATATATATAATATATATATATATATATATATATATATATATTCAATTTTAATACTGTAAAATATGATACAGTTTACCAGAGTCTACTTTAGTCATTCCTTTGATTACCCCTTTATAATGAGAGGTGAATAAGCAAATTCGAGATAACGTTTGTTTGTCTATTATTTTAGTGAGGTATCAAAAAAAAAAACCTTTCTGTAAGTATTTCAACAGTAAGCAAGTAAAATTATTGAGTATTATTAAATATTTAGTGTGATCATAGATGTACTGAGCATATTATATTTTTTACTGTACTTTTTACATTTGATCTTGATACAGACGTACAGGGTGAACCGAAAAGTCCGGCTTCATAAGCATTTTTGCGATTATTCTGATCGAATTCTTCCCACACGAAATTGAGATGACGATCTGATAAAACAGTTTATGACATACTGAAGGAGAAAGTGGAATTGACATTTGTAAATGGCTTCCCAGTTTACAGCTTAAAAATTTTAGTAAATTGGTAACTATTTTACAAGATGGCCAGCGCCCGAAGTTCAGTGAGCAACGCCATTTCCCTTCAAAGCGAAATAAAGTCACTGAGGTCGGGGGTTTGACTCACGATTGTACTGATAATAATAATTCGGGAATTATTTAAATGAGCTGCATTAATCTGACTTGATCGCTGTCCCAATTTCTGATCCTGAATGCTGATTATTACCCAATAAGATGCCGGATTTTTGGACCACCCTGTATATTACCTGTGGTCATTAATGATTTGTAAAATGAATTAAAAAACTCTAGTAAAAAGCTTAGTTCTACCAATTTGTAAATAAATTATGCGATGAGAATTAGCAATAAAAAATTAAAAAATAGCAAATAGAAATTTAGTTCTCCAAAATTGATGACACCGAAAAAAAAAATATATAAAATAATTTAAATAATATTACATATATATATATATAATATATATTAACAGTATAGATGTAACTATAATTATAATTTAATTATGGTAAAACTGAACTGCAATAATGTGTACTATGTACATGTAATGATGTAATATTTACTGTATTTGGTATGTTTTTTATTTGTGTACAATATATATATATATATATATATATATATATAATTTTCTGTGTGCATTACATTTTACTCACGAATATGACAAATTTATGTTCATTTTGCGCAGTTATAGGTACAGAAATGTGCACAAAGATGTACTAAAGTTAATTTATTTTCGTGACTGTGTACTAAACCATCAAATTTAAAATTAATTAAGAGAAATGTGTAAAAAATTACAAGATTCCAGTGCATGAAGAAATGCACTCTCCTCTCCCCCGCAACTAAAA
This sequence comes from Bathynomus jamesi, assembly GCA_023014485.1. Lineage (NCBI taxonomy): Eukaryota > Metazoa > Arthropoda > Malacostraca > Isopoda > Cirolanidae > Bathynomus > Bathynomus jamesi. The sequence continues at coordinate 333,757 of JAJOZX010003497.1, forward strand.
TTTTATATAGATAAACCCATTTTGTTCTTGAAATGTAAGAAAAAAAATCCTTACCATAACAAAGGTTTCGTGGATGTTATTTCAAATTAACTTTAGGAACCCCAAATTCCTTCATATATTTTAGGCTTTAATGGTTTAAGGTAATTGGCAACATAAATAAAGGAAGACTAAAATCATTGTAAAGAATTACAAGTTCTATTTTTTACCCCTTTTGTGAATAAACTGTACCTTTAAAGCTTTTCTTTTTCATTTACCCGTATTCCATCTCTCTCTCTCTCTCTCTCTCTCTCTCTCTCTCTCTCTCTCTCTCTCTTATCCATCTAGCTATCTATCTATCTCTTTATCTATCTATCTACCCATATATATATATATATATATAATATATATATATATATGGAATATGGAATATCATGCATGGACGCGCACGAATAAATTTTATTACATCGAGCTTAGTGGCTTCTACCTTCACCTACTCAAGATGTGGTGAACTCGAATCCTATCCTGGTGGGGATAATTTTCCATTATGCAAAATTATTGCGCGTTTATGCATGATATTACATCTGAAGAACCCCAGCGCTCTATCAGATAATTTTAATGAAGTCATTAGCTCGAGTGCTGAAAGGAGAAGTGGGTCGTAATACGTAAAACACCTCTGGGCGAGAATCCATTATGTGCTTAATCGAGCGATGGAATACCTGCAGGTTATACTAATTTTTATCCCATTGTAACCTAGTGGCTAGCGCCATCATCTACTCGAGAGGTGTAGGTTCTTATCCTGATGAAGTAATATTTGAACACACACCACACACACACATATATATATATATATATATATATATATATATATTATCTTTACAAGTTCATTTCCATTTCAATGGAAATTTTAAGATAATATATATATATTATATATATCTTTTTTTTATTGGGGTTGTTTAACCTCCTTCGCAACATCTAAGGTCATATGACGGAGGGGACCTACAGCTTTACGTGGGATCCGAACCACGGGTCGCTACATAATCTGGGCGCGGAGGACTGTCTCCCATCCAACTATAGGGTGGGGCACGGGAATCAAGTGTTTTTTGAATAGCTAGTAATCGGCCATTAGGAATGGGAGGGGCGTGCGGTAGGTAGCATTCCATTCCTGGGTTCATAGCATTTAACTTTAACTAACACTCACCTTTATCTTTCAGGTGCCATCATGGAGCAGTGGACGTTAGAACACCGCATGTTCGCGTATGATCATTTTGTTAGGAGTGGCGAGTCAGTGACAGCAGTTCAGCGTGCGTTTCGCCGCAGATTCAACATTCATCGAAATGACTCTGTTCCCGCTCGTGACACAATCTTCGAACAGGAGGCTCAATAATGAAACAAAAACCGAAGGGGCCGCAACGCACTGTGCGTACTCCAGAGAACGTTGAAAGGGTCAGACAAGCGATGTTGCAAAGCCCAGGCCGCTCTGCTCGGAGACATTCAGCTGCACTCGGAATCAGCAATCGTACTGTTAGACGGATTTTGCATGAAGAATTACATTTTCACCCATACAAGTTAGCGATGGTGCAGGAATTGAATGTAAACGATTGCCCCCAACGACTGAATTTTGCACAGGAAATGCTTGCACTTTATGAGCAGAATGAAACATGATGGTGGTAATGAGTGATGAAGCCCATTTCCACCTTAATGGGGCCGTCAACAATCAAAACTGTCGGTATTGGGCTGCTGAAAATCCGCGACAACTCCATGAAAAACCGCTGCATAGCCCTAAGGTTACAGTTTGGTGCGCGGTGGGAAAGTTTGGCGTCATCGGTCCCTATTTCTTCGAACAAAATGGGGTTACCGTTACCATAACATCTCGGCGTTACATTGAGATGGTGAACACCTTTTTCATCCCTGAGTTACGAAGAAGGCGTATTGCTCGTCGACATTTGTGGTTTCAGCAAGATGGGGCCACGCCACACACCGCCAGAGCGTCAATGGCTGTTCTTCGCCCCCTGTTTCCCAACCATCTCATTTCGAGATTTGGTGACATTGCATGGCCCCCTCGGTCCCCTGACTTGTCCACATGTGACTTCTTTCTATGGGGGTACCTCAAGTCACGTGTCTACGAGGACAAGCCCCGTACATTAGATGCATTGAAGGAAGCGATCCGTCAACAAATCATCCAAATCAACAGAGACCTGCTGGGAAGAGTGGAGGCCAATTTTCGTAAACGCCTTCAACAATGCGTCGACGGCCAAGGACATCATATGCCAGATATAATTTTCGGTACATGATTATTATGACATGAAATGCTATGTTCTTACGAATGTTGTTCTACCAATATATTTTCTTTACAAAAATAAATATCATTTTCCTGATTATTCCAAAAACACTTGGTTCCCGTGCCCCACCCTGTACTACCCAGGCCCAATGTCGCTTAACTTCGCTGATCTCCGGGAAGCGATGTCACGACATTGGCCACGACATAGCCCATATATATATATATATATATATATATATATATATATATATATATATAAAATGGAAATTAGATGACGCTGAACAAGACGTCACAGAAGGTGTTTTTATAACTGCCCGTCAGAAGGGCATAACAATTTTGTAACGTAAATCTCATGTCACCCTTGAACTTTTGATGCACAGAGGAAAAAAAACATTTTTACCAATACATGGTTATCCATTTGCCAACCAATCCAAAATGGTTAATCCAACCATGTTATAACTGAACTAACTGGTTTGCTACCAGAAACATAACCATGGTTAGTGCGGACATACCGCATTTAAAAAAGTCTGATCTGAATCCTTTTTGCCAGACGTTACCAAACTACCTAATTGTACAAATTAATACGTTACTGAGACGTGACAATGCATTTTAAATTTGTCACTACTGTTAAGATTGAACAATTAAGGACTTTGGTAATGTCTAGCTTGGTAACGACTGGTTACTGTGGCAATTTTCTCAGACGTAACCTCTTCAAGTGTAACCTTCAGACGTAACGTAAGGTTACCTTCAGTGTAACCTTTCTTCAGACGTAACCTCTTCAATAATAATAATAATAATAATAATATGAAAAGGGTCTATAAAAGTTAAGAGATTTGAGAAGTTGGGCTAAAGTTTTCTAGTTTCAATACTTTCGGTTCGGCCCTTCATGCGATTACAACGATTAAGGCTGGGATTAGTGATGAGAATCTCACGAAAAGCTATACTGTAGGTGTTCTTCCACATATGACTTCAGAGGTTATGAAGGACTTAGTGGATAAGGTTAACAATAGCAGACAATTATTTTGTTTTATTTTAAAGAATAAATTGCTTATTAGACTTTTAATAAAGCATACAACCACATGTAAGTGTTTTTTTTGAGGTTAGGTTAGGTTAGGTTAGAGTAAATTACCTTACAACTTTTGCTTTCCCATGACTATTCCTTTCTCGACACATATACTTAATAATTAAAGTATCTTTTCTTGCACAGTTTATGACATCCATAAAATTTGTCACATTTTCAACCAACATATTACGAGTAACACCTTCCATAATAACAATTAACGAGCCTAGGTTTTGAGACTTGGAACGCATATCCACCACAGTTAAGAGAGTTGAAAACCTAGTGACTCTATACGCTATACCAACTAGTTCCATGTCTAATTATTTTATTATTATTTACAGATTTATTTACAATTCTTATTTACCGAAATCACTTATTCATGGCATAAAAACCTTTTTGGAATTTACTGATCATTTTATTTTCTTTAAAATAAGAAAATTATCCACTATTATTACCTTTTACCAAAATCAGTAATAAAACAACCATACTCATTATTATTGTTAGACTTAAATACAGATTTAGGGATCACCTGAAGATCAGGGCCCCCAGCCTGAATTACCAAATGATAGCTTCGATAAACTAACGAAAATATCACGACTTAACCTAACCAATCGTCAAGGGCGTACAGTTGACCTAACCTGGCATTCAATTTAATTTATTATTATATTTAGTACTGTAAAGCAAAAAACAAGAATACATGGGGGCCCTGATCTTCAGGTGATCCGATTTAAGGAACCCGTAATATGATATAACGCATATTCCTGTTTGCAAGCACACATTCAATAGTGTAACCTTGCAAAGTTAAATATGTATTTATCATTTCAGCCTTGATCTATACAGCTTTATCAACAATATAAACAGTAATTAACGTTAAACTAAAAAAAAAATAAGTTGACGAACAGGACCAGCGCGCATGCGTGGAGCAAGCGCAGAGCAATAACAATTTATACTGCATAATTTGTAACGTCTGAAAGGAAAGAAAACTGAAGTAAGGCGTTACAAATATTGCAAAAGGACTAGAACATCTATGATGATGATACGTCCTAATTGAATTTAGAGCCTTGTCCTTTTTAAGTCTGTTCTTGGTTCTTTATAATGTTCCTTTATAAAGAACCTTTGGGTAATGCCTTTGGGTAATGCCTAATTTCGTTTCAAAGTTCCCTGTTTAACTTTTAAACTGATCTCAAGAATGTGTATTGTCTAGGGCACGAGAAGTAGAACTCATTTATATTGCACAATTTTAAGAGTGTATGGTTGATTTAACCATTTTGTTTGGTTGTTGTGCTGCATTTTTCTCTGTTGGATCAACGTTGCTACCATTTTATCCCGTGATATCAATTACGTATAGTTTACATACATAGTTTTCTATACATAATCTAAATAAATGCAAAAAACTTCACTTTTTTCTACGTGAAGGTCAAAATATGAAAATAAAAACCCACTCTATTAGAGTGGGTTTTTATTTTCATAATCTAAATAACTTTTGAGAATATTGAAAGCAAGTTCAGGTGATTATAATCATAAAACATGTCCAATAAACATGTTTTGTTTCCTCGATTTCATTTATAAGATTCGCCAAAAAAATAAAAATAAAATAAATATATAACTAAAATAAAATAAAATAAAAAAATGGATAAATAAATGAAGCTTTCACACGTTTTCAATTAAATTAATAGACACTCATTAAACACCTGAAAAACACGTATGCGAAGGTGTTCTAAATTTATTAAAATGACTGAAATTCATTTTAGTTTCAGTTTTAATCACATTATTAAAGTTTTCATCTGTTGGTGTGTGTGTATATATATATATATATATAGTTGTGATGTATGCTGTTGACAAAATGTTGCAGTGAAAACTTTACTTATTTTCTATTATATATAATTACTTTTTGCATTTTTGTTCATTCCCTAACAGATACTTTAAAGCACTCCTTTGAGCAGGCGAAAGATGCAGCTGGTAACTCCATTAAAATAGTTAAAGAACTTCTATTATTATAATATCCGTCCCTAATCGGTCTTAAGCAAAGTTTAAAAACAGTTTTTGGGGTCATTATCCGGAAAGTAGGAGAAGGCAAAAGCAGAAGAGTCAAAAATGGTGTAAAAGATATAGCATATTCAACATATTCTGCACTTGACAGTGAATTCCTAAGCAATTTGATGAAAATGTTGATAGTTTTCTTCTTTTGATAAAATTAAACCCCATCAAATTTACCTAAATCAAAATGACTAATTCTTATACAAAAGCAGAGAGATTGTTTCGTTAACCAATTTTTAGTTAGTATTGTATTTTTGCCTTAAAGTTCATTTTAAAATAATATTACTATTATCCTAAACTAATGACATACTTTCTTTTTTTTATATATATATATATAATATATATATATATATATATATATATATATATATATATATACATACACAATTGTGTTTCATAAATTTGTATACCTATTCAGGACGTTAAAGTGAACAAAAAAGTTCCTATGAACATAAGTCCGCATTCGCTTCGCTTCCGAGATATATTGCTTTTTTGCCGAGGACGATCCAATTAAAATGAAAGTCATTAAAATTTATCAAAGTCATAGTTATCTTGGTCGAAACATGCCTTGCTGACGTAGTCAACAGTCAATTGAAAGAAATGTAGGCCTCCATGGTAATCGCCTGTTAGGATACCTTTCAGCATACCGGCGTTGGGCAACAGCCGCGTTGCCTAGCATCTCTCCTAACACGAGATGCATATCAGCAAGTTCTCCAAAAGAATACTACTCCATAACGCTCTGTAACATTACACGATAGTGACACATGAAATGAAGGAAATAATTTTGGTTTGTAAAATGACAACTAACAAAATACTATCAAAACAAAAGAAAAATAGCTACCTAAACAACCAGACAACTACGACTTAAACTTTAATGACTTTCATTTTAATTGGTTTAATTTTAATTCGTTTCTGAGAAGCAATGCATCTCGGATATGAAACGATTGCGGATTTATGTTCATAGGAACTTTTTTGGGGTCAATCCCAGAATAGGCACCTGATGTACCTCAATCCCAGATGAAGCACCTGCGTTCAACCTCAATCCCAGAATAGGCACCTTGCAAGGAATTAAATAAAAAAAACCTGATGATTACAAAATTTATTGTTTATACAAAGTTTATTACAAATGTAATAAAGGCAAAGTTATAAAAGGTTTAAAGTGGTTTAATGAATAAAGAAAAACTATTTCTGAAATAGAAATCGAATAATATTATTAATAAAATATTAAATGTGAAAATCAGGTAAAAATCAAACTGGTAAGAATAGCAAAACTAACCAAAAAGCAGAAGATATAGCAAAAGATTAGGTTAGGTTAGGTTAGGTTAGGTTAGAGTTGATTTTTTCAAATATTGATAAAAACAATGAAATTATATCTCTAAAAACTGTTTATATTTTTTTCTCCTCAATCCCAGATTAAGCACCTGTGTTTTGCCTCAATCCCAGATTAAGCACCTAAAAATTATTTCAGGTGCCTATTCTGGGATTGATCCCTTTTTTGTTCACTTTGACGTCCTGAATATGTACAGTAATTTATGAAACATAATTTGATAACACTCTGTATAAACTACGTCACTCTCTGCTTAATGCTATAGCTGACTGCTAATTTAACGTGTTGTCCTAAGCACCAGTGACAATGAAGGCATAGTGTCACAACCGAGTTGGGTTTTCTTTACATTGATTAATATAATCAAATATTATTCCATTAATATATTTGTATACATAAAACAATATTAACTCTTTAACTTATGATCTACGTCGTGGACAGGTCATGCTTCCACATCCCGTAAGATCAGTGACGTTGAGTCTGGGAAATTGCTGAGTGGATGATCGTCAGGGCCGGATTAAGCTACCAAGGGGCCCTACGCCAACCAGAATTCTGAGGCCACTTAATATTATAAAATACTTAACTAAATTTGTTGTTTTCAATATTAATTTAAAAATATGTTTTTTTTAACTTATCTTGGGTCCATTTAAATATAAAAACAATACATTTCAATAGAACTGTGTATATCCGAGACAATAAATGACACTGTAGGTAACAGAGCTAAAAACTTGTCATTGCTAATAAATATGTACAACAAACTTACAAAGAAGTTACATTTCCAACTGACACAATTTTTATACTTTTGTGGAACAAGAACAGGAAAAGAAGCTATTAAAAGTTACAATTTTTGTTTTCAGAATTTTTCGGAAGCAAATTTGTCTATGATATCACTGACCTGGAGAAACTTTGTGGTCTCATGTTTAACTGACAGAAAAGCAAGTGCATTCAGTCGAACTTGGCTTAAGGTTGAGGGTGGCCGATTTTTTATCAAACCAAGCAAACTGTTACCGGAAAAGTAAGAAAAACTCGGAGAGTACTTGTGACATTTAAAAAAGTGGACTCCACTTTTTCGTGTGATTTAGTGTACTGCTGCATTTTGTGTAGTGTAATGTTAATATCGATTGTCGATATAAGTCAAAAGTGCAGAAATTCGTCCACAGTTAATTTTCAGATAATTTAGATATTTCGGATCAAGTAAAGATAAGCACCCCCAGCCTTCTTTAATTAGCCTTATAAGGCTAACTAACGAAAATATCACGACCTAACCTAATCAATCGTCAAGGGCGTACAGTGACTTAACGATTGGTTAGGTTAGGTCGTGATATTTTCGTTAGTTAGCCTTATAAGGCTAATTAAAGAAGGCTGGGGGTGCTTATCTTTACTTGATCCGATATTTCTTTATCAGTTTGTCAACATCACTCTTTAGTTTATCAGTGTCCTTTGCAGCCAATATAACATAACAGTGCCATCGGGTAGTTGACAAGGACTTCAGTGTCAGAATGGGTGCATTTTCATCTTCTGTAAGACCGATAGTCAGATAATTCCATCGCTTTGTTGAGTCTACTGTATCCAGATAATGAAGTGGCCCGTGGCTCGAATTCCAGGTCAACCTGTATGTTCCCTTTGTCACAAGATCCTGGCTCTTAGTTTATATATAACCGAAATTACGCAATTAAACGTCGAACCCTTGAGCGCTTAACATCCTCTTTATAATGATTTTATTCTGACTGCCACCAGACGATTTTTTTCAGTCCTACAGAAACTGTATGAAATAGTTAATATTAAAAAATGAGAATTGAACAAGTACGAGTAGTATTACGATTCGTTCTTTGAAATGAACGTCCAACAAATTCAAAAAACATTTTAGTATTACGATTCGTTCTTTGAAATGAACGTCTAACAAATAAAAAAAACATTTTAGTATTACGATTCGTTCTTTGGGTTATTATTCGTTTTTTGACCCAGTTACACCCAGCTATAACAGCAATATATATTGAATAAACAATCAAAACTGAATAAGAAAATATATATATTATCTTGTGCAAATGTGTATAAAATGTGGTTTTTTATTAAAATATATTTCCTATTTTTGGTGTTTTTTTAATATATATATATATCGACTATTTGGTGAATATTTCTTATTTTTGGTGATTCTGGCTACTTCTGCGTAATTCAATTTGTCCTGTTTTACAAATAAATCATTTTTAGCAATTGTTCGTCTGTTGAACTCTGTTCAGTTTGGGTTTTTTATGACTAGAAGTATGACGTGTCAGTTATGCATATTTGATTTTGAAGACGTGATCCGCCATATTGCCCTCGATGAAGACATGAGTTTAGACCTTTTTTTCAATCACGGAATAATTAAGACATCCGTGACCTGCCCTAAATGCAATAGTGCTTGTATTTTAAGAAAAAACCAGAAGGTCTTTAGGTGCCGTAAAAAAAATCCTAAAAATAAACGTGTCGTTTCAGTTTAAGGGCAGGCGAAATTTAGCGGACTACCCATGCAAGGTTGGCACATGTTATTACATTATCATTTGTATAATTTAGGTCTCGGGGGTACGGGGGCGGAGCCGCCGTAAAGATCACGCATCACAAATTGATCGGTCCTAATGTTTTGCGGACAGTTCAGTACGTGACACCGGTTAGGTCAACTGTACGCCCTTGATAATTGGTTAGGTTAAGTCATGATATTTTTGTTTAAATTCGTTAGTTTAAACCAGTGGTGCACAAACTTTTTTGATGTGAGGGCCAAACCAACCATCTGTTTTATATGTAGGGGCCAGATATATAGATATTCTATTTTTTATAAATATGCATTTTTATAACCAGGGGTAATATTTCAGATTTTTCACTTTTTCATTGAATTGAAAAGACCCGTGGGGCCACTGAAAAGACCCGTGGGGGCCACATTTGGCCCGCGGGCCAGGGTTTGTGCATCACTGGTTAAACGAAAATGACGAGTGCAAACTTTTCTCGTTAATTTTGAGGTGTTTTGTGCGAAACTGCCATCCGTTTCCTGTGCAAATGCGTAGTTTTCAAGATGACGATATCTCGAAAACTACGCATTTGCACAGGAAACGGATGGCAGATTCGTGCAGAACACCTCAAAATTGACCAGAAAAGTTTGCTCTCATTATAAGAAGAGACTGGGTCAAAAAACGAATAATTACCGTTCTTTGAAATGAACGTCCACAAATAAAAAAAAAAATTAGTATTACACTTCGTTCTTTGAAATGAACGTCTAACAAATTAAAAAAAAAAAATTTTGGTATTACGATTCGTTCTTTGAAATGAACGTCCAACAAATTAAAAAAAACATTTTAGTATCGCTTCCTCTTTCAAAATGGATAATATTACGTAGATACAAAAGATAATATTTAACATAAATGCAAAGATAACAGTGAAATACAGACTGAGGGGAAAATTGTTTATAACGTTTTTTTGCTTTATTAATGGTAAATAAACGGTAAATAACTTAATTATTTCATTTGGGTCCAATTAGCACATAATTTAATGTTAAACGAAACGAATATGGAGAAAATAATTTTTTAAAATTTAGTAAACTTTAGAAAATTAAGCCACACACACACACACACACACACACACTTACGACATTTCCCAATTTTCAACTGTGGGTGACAATTTAACCTAATCTAAATAACCTACACTCAAAATAAAACATTATAAATTTAGAACTTATATATAACTTCTTTTTGAGGGTAAATTCTAGGGGAAGTTTTTCCTACTTTTGGGTATCAAAGTTTCTTATCAGAAGATATAACGACTTCTTTTAATGATGCATAACTTCTTTAGAAAGAAAAACAGGCCTTAAAAACTTCCTTTTTAAGTGATTTGAGACAACAGAAGCTAATATTTCTATGTATGGAAGGTTGCGGGAAGTCTTTGTTTTCTGTGTAATTGACTTAACGACTTAACCTAAGATAATTCGGTGCTACTGTAGTATGCGGTCTACCTACGATTCGGCGGTCTACCTTTTAATTATAGCTTCTTATCTTGTTTACTAATTGTGGATCTTTTCCGTTTGACACACATGATTCGATTTTATTTTAAATTTCTACACCGACGTAGTTTTGCATGCCGATTACGAAAATCAGAATCATTTTTTGGAGAAATTAATAATAAAAAAGTTACAACTAGCCTAAGACCCGCCCTTCGTGCGGGTCGCGGGTAGCAAAAATTAACCAAACTATCACGACTTAACCTAACCAATCGTCAAGGGCGTACAATTAACCTAAAAAAATAAATAAAAAAACAATATCACGACTTAACCTAAACGTTCCTGAGCGTGACCGACAAACGTTCCTCAGCGTGACCGACTGACAAACTGAGCGGGACGGACTGACTGACAGACATTCCTGGGTGTTTATAGTATTAATAAATAAGTAAAAAAAAATTAGTTTTTTATTTATTTTTTAGGTTAATTGTACGCCCTTGACGATTGGTTAGGTTAAGTCGTGATAGTTTGGTTAATTTTTGCTACCCGCGACCCGCACGAAGGGCGGGTCTAATAAAATACTTTAAAGGGTTGTAACTTTTTTATTATTAATTTCTCCAAAAAATTGTTCTGATTTTCGTAATCGGCATGCAAAACTACGTCGGTGTAGAAATTTAAAATAAAATCGAACCATGTGTGTCAAACGGAAAAGATCCCTAATTGTTTGTTTACATACCATTGTCAATCGCCCTTGACGATTGGTTAGGTTTAGTCATGATATTTTCCTTAGTTTTAACGAAAATATCATGATTAAACCTAACCAATCGTAGGTAGACCGCATACTACAGTAGCACCGATAATTCACGCAGCGTAACCTTCATTACAACCCTTTTTGTGATATTTAGTGACTTTCTATAAAAAAGCAAACCTAAATCTATGGCGACACCGCTATTGTCGTTACACATACTGTATATACACACACCTCAATTTTGGTTTCTGCTTAAACATCTGATTTGTCACGTAATTTAGATGCGTTTATGTAAGTTGACTTGAACGTTACTCTCTTTGTTTACTTTGGGTTTGAACAGATGTTCAGGATCGACCTGTGTTCAACTCCTCTTTTACATCCCGCCTCATTTGGGGGATTTGTTGGAGGAGGAAGTTGCTTCCAATTCTCATTCTGCCCTCATAGCCAGGTACTTGTGGTTGGCCAGGGACTTTACACAGAAACCTATCGAGATGATACTTGAAAGTACTTGAAAGTACTCGTACGTTGGACCTCGTATGCTGAGAGTACTTTCTATCTTCTTTTTCATGGCGACCTGAATCACCGCAACTGAGATAAGTACAGATTCTACCTCTTCTCTCATTCTACTATGTTTCATTTCTAAAGGTTGAGACATATCCCTCGAGTATTTTCCATACGTATATTATTGTGTATCTCTCACGTCTTCTTTCCACAATTTCTTAACAAATTAAATTGATAGGGTTTGAAATAACAATGAAATAACAACTTTTGAAACTATATTTTCCTTCCTCCCTTAAGAATAACTACAACTACACGAAGTTTTATGTATCACTTAAAGAATTAATTAAAAAGTGGATGGCAGATACAAATAAATATTTTCCTGATAGGATAAACAAATTAGGATTTGTACATATTATCTTATATTGCTTTATATCCAGGCAACTTTCAACATAATTTCCAAGTATAATGTCAGAATAAGAAATTTATTTGGAACTAAATTGCGTTTTGAAATAAGTTTTTTATATTAACTAAAAGTGTTTGCAAGAAGTATATATTTATATTTTAATTGGTTTCAACACTTACACAAAATTAGAAACTTACACAGTAATCGCAAAGATAAATATTTATCTACTTAAGTAAGATATGAAAACTCTTCTAAAATAATATAAAACACTTAATTGAATTATATATATATATATATATATATATATATATATATATATATATATAATATATTATACATCATATATATATATATATAATATATATATATATATATATATATACAAACTCAGAATGGTCCCCTGAGAAACTTATATGTTAAACACAGACCGTGCATGGAACAAGGAACTCTTCTGGGAAAATTAAATCCACTATAGTCCGAATAAGTAATGGTAAATGACAAATACCATAGTTTTTCTTTTTCATGATGCAAGCCCGACGTGGGCAACGGGTCTCTCGCAAAGAGGTCCCATAAATATAGCTTCCCTCACCAGCTATCTGCAAAGCAGACAGGATCCCAAAGCCAGCTATCTGCAAAGCAGACAGGATCCCAGCTCTGGATCCTGTCTGCTTTGCAGATAGCTGGTGAGGGAAGCTATATTTATGGGACCTCTTTGCGAGAGACCCGTTGCCCACGTCGGGTTTGCATCATGAAAAAGAAAAACTATGGTATTTGTCATTTACCATTACTTATTCGGACTATAGTGGATTTAATTTTCCCAGAAGAGTTCCTTGTTCCATGCACGGTCTGTGTTTAACATATAAGTTTCTCAGGGACCATTCTGAGTTTGTGTATATTAAACGGACGTGTTATGTGCCTTGAAAAGTGGACGCTCAATGTCCCGGTTGAGGTTTAAGTTTTGTTTTTTTGGCTAAAAATACAATAGTTACCCCTTTTTCTTTGATGTATTCAATCCGACGTGAATGCAACGAGTCTTTTGCTTATATTGAGGTTCTAAATGTAGCAGGGCTAGGCTGCTTTAAACCCTAGATCCATGTCCCAAAGCTGGATCCTGTCTGCTTTGCAGATAGCTGGTGAGGGAAGCTATATTTATGGGACCTCTTTGCGAGAGACCCGTTGCCCACGTCGGGCTTGCATCATGAAAAAGAAAAACTATGGTATTTGTCATTTACCATTACTTATTCGGACTATAGTGGATTTAATTTTCCCAGAAGAGTTCCTTGTTCCATGCACGGTCTGTGTTTAACATATAAGTTTCTCAGGGACCATTCTGAGTTTGTGTATATTAAACGGACGTGTTATGTGCCTTGAAAAGTGGACGCTCAATGTCCCGGTTGAGGTTTAAGTTTTGTTTTTTGGCTAAAAATACAATAGTTACCCCTTTTTTCTTTGATGTATTCAATCCGACGTGAATGCAACGAGTCTTTTGCTTATATTGAGGTTCTAAATGTAGCAGGGCTAGCTGCTTTAAACCCTAGATCCATGTCCCAAAGCTGGATCCTGTCTGCTTTGCAGATAGCTGGTGAGGGAAGCTATATTTATGGGACCTCTTTGCGAGAGACCCGTTGCCCACGTCGGGCTTGCATCATGAAAAAGAAAAACTATGGTATTTGTCATTTACCATTACTTATTCGGACTATAGTGGATTTAATTTTCCCAGAAGAGTTCCTTGTTCCATGCACGGTCTGTGTTTAACATATATATATATATATATGATGTAAAATAACGCACTGTCGTGACGAAGTATAAAGAAGGAAACCACTCTTCAGGAAGACTTAAACTTTTAGTTTTGGCTCCTCGTGAGCGAGCCCTTGTCAGTTGGCAATGACCTCACAAACAGGGAACAGAGTTTATATACACACCTGGAAGTTAATTATCAGGAATTAGGTGACTGAACCTTCCCATCCTTTTACCAAGATGGGATGGGAAGGTTCAGTGAGCTAATCCATGATAATTAACTTCTAGGTGTATATAAACTCTGTTCTCTGTTTATGCGATCATTACCAATTGAGAAGGGCTCGCGAAGAGCCGAAACTGTATTGATGTTAAAGAAATAAAATTTTTAGTCTTGCTAAAGAATGGTTTCCTTCTTCATATACAGTATATACAGTGTGTGTATATATATATATAATATATATATATATATATATATATATTATATATATATATATATATATATATTATATATATATATATATAAATAATTCAGTTCATATAATCTAATTTAATTTTTTATATCAAGAGTATCGTATCCGTACGTTAATAAATTTTTTGGGAACGTAAAAAAATTTTTTTTTTTTTTCTTATAAATACTAAATTATAACGTCGGTAAAATTTATATAAAAATTTGTGAGAAACATTATAGGCCATCTTGCATCATGACAGTAATCAATTAATTACTTCTCCGCATCTTGCGCAGGACTATGGGGGCCTCACTTCCAGTACAAAGGTGTAAAGGTGTCACGTAATTGTACCGTTGCTCACCTCGCAAAACCATCTTAAGTCATGTGACTGTTTTTCGACCAGTTGCGCTCCTTTATCAATACTGACGTCACGTTCTTCAGAAGGCGCCAAAGTTATTTTGCCCAATCGCGCACTAGTAAGCCTCAAACGTCATAGATTTCGTGCACAAAATTATTGTCATTAACTATCATAATTTTAATTATAAATATACAGTAACATAATAATAGGTTCAATTAAATAGTTAAATAATGTAAAACAGTTATATTTAATTATAAATTTTAGTATAGAGTATTTTAAAGTGTTTTTCTAAGTTGTAGAGGCGGATTAAGACACCTCGGGGCCCCAATGAAGAATCCGGGGGCCCTTTTCATTAACAATACATGTACGTGTACAGTACATACTACATTTACGCGAATTATATGTAAGGTGCTCAGGCTAATTGAGAAACAAACTTAAAAGAACCTAAACACAGTGTATTTTGCCGTTTGCCAAAACTAAACAGTATTAAACAAACTTTACTTTAGGATCTATAAAACATAAAATAAAACAGGGAATTTGTCAGTTTGTGTACTCTGTCATATTTAATCAAAGAAGTTTGCGAAATCTCGAATTATATCATCGAAACTCAGTTGATTGGGGGGCCCTCAAGCATGGGAGCCTGAGGCTTCAGCCTTAATAGCTTCAGTGATAATCCGCCACTGCTAAGTTGTAGTTATGCATAATGGAGGAAGTAAAGAAAATTTGCTCGGACGCAAGACGAAAACTGGAGATGATCATTCTGGAAGACCGCTATAAAAAGCACAGCGCGGCGGAGAAAAGGAGACTGGATTTGTTCATTCTGAGAGGATGATTCAGACGATCTTGGAATCCAGTTCGGCCCATTCAGACTTTATGAGTTTATTTTAATGAATTTTTCTTTTAACGAAGGCCGTGAGTTAAATAAAGGAGGCTTATTTCTGTGATGGAATCCATTTTTTTAAAACAATCAATTAAATTTTCCACATTGGCCATTTTTTAATTATATGACGTAAATTTAAAGTTAAATTTAACAAGTGAACTTCAGAATAAAACTCATAAACGTTTTAATTTTTTATCTAGCAGTGATAAATAAATATATATGTATATATAGATACCAATTTATAATTATGAATTTAATGGCCATATCATCATATGTATGTAGCCATATTTGATGCGTAAATCGGTACTATAAGGAATGATGTTTATAATTACTGTTATAAGTGATTGTTATTAATAATCAATGATGAATGCTTTGGCCGAGGTCACCAGATCTTTTAGATCAAAGAATGTTATTCTACAGATCTACAGAAACTAATTCTAAGAAAGACCCAAAGGTCCACTCTAAGGTTAGCCCGAGAGAAAGAAGAAAGTAAGGGGTTAAAAGAAGAGAATATGGGGTTAAGTAAGTAGCAAAACCTATCACTCGTGGGTTAAAATTCACTCAGAAAAAGAGAAAGAAGGACACCATTATCATCCGCCGGCCACTGCCGACAAGTCGGAAAAATAGTCGAAGAGAGAGAATACTTCCAGTTGATGCAGACCGGTCCTCCACTCCATAGGGAGGTAGGGGATGCAGCCCACTGTCGGAAAGGGGTGAAAGATGAAAAGAAGTAAAATAAGAACGCATTACAAACCATGCAACACATTCTTAACTCAAAACAACACATACCTCCAGTAGTTGCAGACCGGTCCTCCACTCCATAGGGAGGTAGAGGATGCAGCCCACTCCGCCGGAAAGGGGTGGAAGATGAAAAGAAGTAAAATAAGAACGCATTACAAACCATGCAACACATTCTTAATTCAAACACTATCATATCATGCAAACTACAGACATGCGATGAAGACAGTTACAGACATGCAAATAAGGAGAGAAAAAGAAAAAGAATAACAAAAAGTGGGTTAGTTTACGCTACGAGCTACATCTAAGTTCGCGTTAGTCTATTTTTTTTTTTTGCTGGCATATCACACGCTGGCATGTCACAAGCTGGCATTAGTCGTCAACAGACTCATCCCCGATCACCACCCCCAGAGCTCCTGTTACAAATTGTTTTATTATTATATTAAACAACGTTAATATTTTTAAAATGTCTATCTAAACGGTTCTTAAACACATTAAAGCTGGTAGAGTTCACGACTGACGCGGGAAGATTATTCCATTTATCAATTACTTTAAACGTAAAGAAGTTTTTAGCGATATTAGTAATGAAACGTCTGCCACGCAACTTAAATCCATTATTACGAGTATTGCTATTATCGAAAGTGAACAGTTTATCAAAATTTACGTTATCGTTTTTATTAACGATTTTGAAAACTTCAGTAAGCTCCCCCTTAATCTCCTAGTTTCGAGTGAATGCAAGTCTAACTCTTTAATCCTATCTTCATAAGGCTTGTTGCGCAATGACGGAATTAGTTTCGTGGCGCGACGCTGAACCCTTTCTAACCTATCAATATCCTCACGCAAATACGGGCACCAAAAATGAACGGCATATTCTAAATGAGGCCTGACTAGGAACTTTAAGTTATTAATTAGGTTGATTGATAGAATGAGTTTTCTTCCTTTATTACACAAAATAACGATATATGAATGAGATAGAAACATGTCGTTTACAGTTGCAATAATGATTACACGAAATTAAATGATTTATGAATTAGACAGAATCATGTCGTTTGCAGTTGCAATAATGTATACACTTGAAGTAATAACGCGCGAGGTAAATGATTAGTCTTTATATAAAGTTAGGTGAATGACAACGGGGCCAGCGGAGCCCTGCACGAATGGTGTTTACAGGGTGAATGCTCGTAGGTCACTGAAGCTGGTGTTCGAAGGGAGAGAAGTCGAGGAGCGTCCAGAAGTCCTTGTAACGAAGTTGAAGCGTGAGGCAAGGCATGAGGACATGCCTTGAGTGAATCATTGCGATGTGACGTCATCTTAGTCGTGCTTGTGTGACGTCATCTTGATCGTGTTTGAGTTGATGAGTTATATCGCTAATTGTGTTGATGGCATATTGCTAAGGTGTTTGCAAACGTCTCTGCCATTTCAGCTGGTCACTATATATATATATATATAATAAATTTAGGGTGATTCAAATATGGGGGTAAAAAATTTTTTTTTAGATTTTAATGTGTTCAACCCTTTAAATGGTTCATTTCAGCATAAAAACAACTATCCTAAAATATTTTAGCAAATTTTTAATTTTTAGGGGTTGCTACCAGCAATTAAAAATTGACAGAACGACTCAAATTGTCAAATTTTTCCACACAACCCAGGGGTACAGTACAAGGCGCATTGCTTTTTTTTAATGTGGAAAGCTCCCCCGTAGGTCCTACCATAACCACAAGCATGCATAATTAAACTAGCATGATATTTGAGACATTAGCTGTCCTTACTTCATCAATGTTTCTTTCTTTCTATCAGGGTAAACAGCCCTGTAGTTTTTCACTACTTGTAGCAAGAATTGTTTTTGATCTTCGTCATGTGTTAGTATTTTATTATATTCATCCATTAATTTTACTCCTCTTTCCGCTATATCATTCACGACTTTCCACTGTTTGATAGATTTCTTAGCGGAGTTATACTCTTCATCATTATGCCATTCTTTAGCATCTTTGAGTAAAAATTTTTTAACTAAATTCTGTTATTGTAAAGAATCTTTGAGTATTTGATGACAAAATCTTCTAATTTCTTCGTTGGAATAAGTGCAGGATCTAGAAAAGCCCGTTTTGCAGGAAGAGTTTCTGTTGTATTTGCAAGGCCTTTACAATTTTGTTTTTCGTTTCAGTAGGCACTTCATCATCATAAAAGGCCAAGGCTACCAGTTCTTCTGATAGGTACCAGAGGTGACCTAACAGTTTTTTAATAGCAACAAATGCAATTGTGTCATTTATTTGTTTGTAGACCACAAGATTCTGTAATAATTCCAGAGCAAGACGAGGAGCGCAAGATGGCACAGGAGCTGTAAACCATGCCTTTACATATAACCGAGTAGCAAATAGACAGATGTCTTTTAGTCCTTTTTTGTCTTTTACTGAAATTTTGAACTGAGATTTGAACATAAAAATTTTTAATGAATATGTAATTTTGGCCATCCACCTAGCCCGATGAAGTCCCGCTGGATGTTTAAATTTGATTCCACCTTTTGGTTCACCTCCCCAAAAAAAAATTGTTAACTGCAATAGTTCTAGGTAATCGTCTCTTGGTTGGAATGTATCTAGTTGATTTGTTGCAAATATAATTATGTCATCTTTGATGTCATGAATATTTTCATAGATATCTGGATCTGATAATGCTGTTTCGTAGTCCTCCTTATTAATGCTTGACCATTTTTCTCTGAACTTCTTAAAAAGGACTACATCTGGGCCAGAAGATGGTGATAAAGACTTTGAAACAACAGCTTCCAGCATAATTTCAAATATATGGTGTCGACATGCCAGCCACAATAAATCGTTGTCGAATTTTTGTTCTAGAAGAATAGCTGCACCATTTCTAGGACCAGTATTGGCTGCCGTTGTATTGAAACACATGCATTTTATTTGTTCGCAGATGTCCCATTCAAGCGATGTCTGATTGTTTGCATTAAAAAGAGACGCATTTCTGTCACTTAATTTTGCAACATCAAGACTTCTTAATAATTTATCATCAAACAATTTTCTACGTTTGCCAACCTTACTTTTCCATGTTGAAGGTTGTGCAGATTCATCACTTTTACTCTCCTCTGATTTTGATTCTGATGATGTACTGGTGAGTATGACAGCCTCTTCATTCTTCTTTCTTTTGATCTCTTCTTCTGCTTTCCTCTTTTCATAACGTTGTTGCTTTTCTGCTGCTCTTTGCTCTTTTTTAGCAACAGCCTTATCAATGGTACCCATTTTTCCATGACGTCCTTTCTCACGTTGCATTTTCAAGAATTTCTTATCATCTTCTATTTTTATAAGCTGCATAGCATTCTCATGAGCAATGTCAAATAAGTTTTCCAGTTTATCTTTCCATTTTTCTTCTTTATTATTTAAATTTTGTGATCTTTTCAATTTGTTTGCTTTGTTTTTCTTAAGCAGCTGTCATTCCTTCAGTATTCCTTGAATTTTATCTACAACATGTATTCTTTGTTTTGCTGGTATTCCTGCTTTTTTCCAAACTGCTAGCACATCATCTGCAGTAGAGCAGCATGATTCTCTAATGTCTTGCTTTTTAATATTTCTGTAGTGCATGAAGAGGGCCATCATTTCCTTCTCTGATGGGAATACGGATGTTTTTAGTACTGCAGAGGGCTGCCCAGTTAGCCATACTTCAGTTTATTTTCTTGTAGAACTTCTCCCAAATGAGCAACTGGGTGATGGTGAGTTAGGCCTAGCTTCCATAATCGATTAATTGGTATCAAAATTACGAGTTCCAAGCAACAATTAAAAGCAAGCTAGTATATAAACCATTAATTAAAAATTCTGAAATATAAACAATTAAACATAAAATCCTAAGTTGTAAAAACAAACAAATTGGAAAAGAGGGAAACTTTGACGCCCGGTAGCACATAGTAAATTTTATTTAAAATTCACCAAATTTGGCATACACTACTTTTTTGTCATAGGGAACAAAAATACAGGTTGAACAATTAAAAAAAAAAACTTCGATTTTTTTGAATCACCCTAAATTATTATATATATATATATATACATATACACGGTGAACCAAAAGTAGGTGGACAGTAGGTTGAATACGGTTTGTGTTATATTATATTATAACTATGGTGTTCATTATAACTATGGTGTTTGTGTTTTATTATATTAAATATTATAACTAAATTTATTTAAATTTTATTTTGTATTATAGTATACAAAAAATTAAATATGTATTCTCAAAATAAACGTTATCATTTACTGTCCACCTACATTTGGTTCACCCTATATAATATATATATATATATATATATAATGTTTGTGTGGGCCTAACCTGTGATGAAACTCGTTGAGATCCCACAGTGATATCTTATAGTGAATTTAACTTGATCATATACGATACACTAAGAATCAGTTAAGAGTTCATAAAAGTCATTTGGGAGTTTAGCCACGCTATCATCATGCGTAACATTCTGTGTGGACAAAAAAGGTAAGGTCCTACAGAAATTAGAATTAAAGAGACGTATTGTTAACCGTTCCCACCTTCGTCGGGGTCACCGAGGACACCGAGAAACCCGCATCCTTCATTTGACGAGGTCATATAATAAAAAATGTAAAAAAAAACTCCGCATTAAGTATTCTAATATGATAATGGAACCTAAAAAAAAAAAATCCAAAATAATAAAAATACCAACTTGTTCTGCGATTATCAATAAAATGTAGATTCAAAAAATTTTATCGAGGTTTATTTAATAATAATAATGGTCATTACTCTCTATTATTTTTACGAGCAATTAAATTTTATCAGGTAATGTTCACCTTTATTGTTCTTGTAAACAATGAAAATGTATCTTTATTCTCCTCCTCCAGAAACAATTATATTTTCAGGAAAATATTTTTTTTGTATCTAAAAATATTTGAAGATTCATATATTCCACGAGCCAAAATATTTTTAAAATCGCCATTGAAGTATTTTCAAGGAAGTATTTTTAGTTTTATGATATGAATTTTAACCTAAATTCATTAATTTAATTCATTAATATAAGTGTTAAATTTTTTTGAATCACCCTGTATTTAGGTGAGCTGAAAAAATTTTATCTATTGAAATGAAGGTTTTGAAAAAGAAGTTAGATTAAATTAAGTGTTAATTTCTTGGTGCTACTATAGTGTGCGATCTACAAAGATATTTACACTATAGCGTGTGGTTTACACATATTTACAAATTCAATTACATTAAAACAAAAATTTAAAGGACAAATAAAACAAACAATTCATTCTATGGGATATAATGCCCGGTTAGGTCAACTGTATGCCCTTGACGATTGGTTAAGTTGTGATATTTTCGTTAAAACTAAAGAAAATATCACAACTTAACCAATTGTCAAGGGCATACAGTTGTCCTAACCGGGCATTCATTTAACCTAACCGGACATTATATCCCACAGAATGAATTGTTTGTTTTATTTGTCCTTTAAATTTTTTGTTTTAATGTCATTCAACTAATATTTGTCTTCATGATTCCCCTTTTTATAGTCCCCCTTGACCTTACATTCGTCCCCAAAAGTCGAGTCATTTCAAGTCAGGTCAGGTCATTTCAGCGCAAATTCTTTTGTAGACTAAAGATATCTTTGTAGACCGCACGCTATAAAAACACCAATTTCTTTTAGGTTACAAATGCAAGTATTTTAACCCATAATATATTATTAGCTTCATTTACTAATACTTCATTTTCAACTGAAGAGGAATTCGTTTATGCTAAAATTACTATATAAGATCATATCTAGCATATATATACACAAACATTGTACATTTAGTCATCTTTGAAAACATCACACACACACACATATATATAAATATGGAGAAGTGAAAAACAAACATGTTAGAACACTTTAAATAATTGGATCATATGTACAATTCGGACCCCTACCAAGGTTGGGGTCCGAATTCTACATTAGCGGAAGGTTGGAGTCTGTATTCTCCATTTGGCTTGTTTAAGCTACTCTTTAACTATTTGAGTTTCTACATTTGCCTTAACATCCGAGGCCATGTTTAAGCTACGCTTTAACTATTCGAGTCAGTTTTAAATCAATGCATGGATGTAGGAGATCACACTTAAATTCATACTTAGACGAATTTATGTGGCATGAAAGACACATAAACAATACGTTTTTCCAATTTTGTGATACCATTTTTTCACAATATCCTTTTAATTAAACTTTCACTTAATAAGATTGGATCAAATGTAGAATTCGGACCCCAGCCTTATTTAGTTAGCTTTATAAGGCTAACTTACGAAAATATCATGACCTAACCTAACCAATCGTCAAGGGCGTACAGTTAACCTAACGATTGGTTAGGTTAGGTTGTGATATTTTCGTTAGTTAGCCTTATAAAGCTAACTAAAGAAGGCTGGGGTCCGAATTCTACATTTGATATAAGATTTTACAATTGTGTTATTTTAATGGGTTTTATTTGTGATAATAATAATAAAATTTTCTATGAACCTTTAAATTGTTTATTGATGTCCTTATACGATTCGTTTGGGGTCTGGCTTCTTTTAGGGGAAAGTTGGGGTCTGGATTCTACATTAGGGGAAAGTTGGGGTCTGTATTCTCCATTAGGGTTACCTGGGGTCCGAATTCTACATATGATCCAAATAATTAATGTGTTTTTAACGAAAATATCATGACAACCTAACCAATCGTCAAGGGCGTACAGTTGACCTAAACGGGCATTCAATTGACCTAACCTGGCATTCATATGACCTAAGGGCTAACTTTTTATATTTTCCTGTCTTTCATTTGAGGATTGAAATCACTAATGGGACATTTGGGAGGTTAAAGGGATTAAAAGGGATTAAAATTATAATTTTCTAGTACTACCCCTTCCCTCAGTGCCAGTACCACTCCTAACTCTTTTATTTGTTCATGCCCCCACTTGCCCCTCTTCCCTCTACCATTCGGCATATTTGCCACCATAGTACTATTGGGATTGAAGCAATCTGAAAATAATTAAAAAGTGACGAAAAGAACAATATTTGGCAACACCAAAGCACCTATATAATATAGGTGCTTTGGTGTTGCCAAATATTGCCAAATAAGTGACGAAAAGAACAATATTTGGCAACACCAAAGCACCTATATAATATAGGTGCTTTGGTGTTGCCAAATATTGTTGTTTTCGTCACGTTTTAATTATTTTCAGATTGCTTCAATCCCAATAGTACTATGGTGGCAAATATGCCGAATGGGAGAGGGAGGGGCAAAGGGGGTGGGCATGAAGAAATAAAAGAGTTAGGGGTGGTACTGGCACTGAGGGAAGGGGTAGTACTAGAAAATTATAATTTTAATCCCTTTTAATCCCTTTAACCTCCCAAATGTCCCATTAGTGATTTCAATCCTCAAATGAAAGAGGAAAATATAAAAAGTATTTTTATGTTAAATTCGAGATATGATGCAGTTATTAAACATATTTCGTACACAATTTTAAGCCAAAGAAATAATTCACACTTTCTAGTCGTCTTATTATGTTAACCCTTTCATGCATAAAAGGACGAATTTGTAACCTGTCATATACACACATTCATAACTTAGCCTACAAAAAATTCATGCGGTGAAGGGTTAAATTCTTACAGAAATTGTAAATTGTACATTTTCTTTTAGTAATTGAGAATTCGATTATGAAGAATCAGTTCAACTCGCAGTTAATCATTCGCATGTGTCACAAAAAACATAGGTTATATTAATCAGAGGGGATAACCTTTAGTTATAACTAATTATGGACTAGCCTATAATTTTCCACCAAGGGCGATTATTTCCGACTCAATGTTATTTCTGTAATTTTCATTCTTATCCGCGATTCGCAAGCGAGAATGCAGAAAGTGAAAATTCCAGATTTAGGGAAACCGTTTCTTGATTTGAGAAAGATCACTCTCATTTAGGGTTACCATACGTCCGGTTTTTCCCGGACATGTCCGGAAATTTTGAATATTTCTAACATTGATTTTTGAGGCCATAACACTTGTTCTTATTTATAGGTACTCAATATAGACGACATGTAGTACACAGTGTATATATAACATTAATACAACGTGAGTTGGTAGATACTAATACAGATACACCCCTCCACCTCTGGAGTGTCCTCTTTTTTGAAAGTTCAAATATGGTAACCCTACTCTCATTCATAATTGGGGTAAAGTCACGAAATGAGAATGGTTAATATTTATTAACCTAACCGTGGATAAGAATAAAAAGGACATAAAGTGGGAACTTATCTATTTTGAGAATTACCTCTTTTGGGATTCTTACTCACGAATTTCTCACGTTTTGGATAAAGGATGAAATGGAATTTTTTATGGGAAAGACATTGAATGAAAAGAGGTCCCTGAGAGTAACTTAGTTTTTGAAACGTTCATGAGGTTTCCAAAAGCCTACTTTACAAAATATTTGGGGTCTACTTCATTCGTAATTTCGTCGTTGTTTTAAAAGATAAACATAATTAGCATAAATATAAAAGAAGATTAGAAAAACGAAAGATAACGGATAATTTCAACGGTCCCAAGTTTTTATAAAAGCCATCTTTTTATAGTTTCTCTCTGAATATTAAATCTTAAATTCATTACGTTAAAATTTAAATTTTAGTTATTTGTAATTAGGTTTTAACATGAAAAAGAACTTAATTTACGATACTTTGAAGTATTTTTAATCAGATAAACGTTTAATATTGTCCATTGTAGTCTAAATTATGTTTCTTATATAGGTAAATGTTATATATTTTAATATGGAGTTATTTCAATAGGTATAATAAACATTTTAAAACAAATAACTTACTTTAAACTTGTGTTAATATATTCATGTGACATTTTCAAATACATCCAGTATTTTGATCTTGAATCTATCTCCATGCATGGAAAGGATGTTATTTGCAAATACTTCAGTTATACGTAAAGCACTCAAGCATGTACTTACTGTAGATGTGATTCTAATTCGCTTTTATTTTTTCTCTGTGAATTTATGTAGGTTAAGGACATACTAAACATAAAGTGACCAGAGTTCCGATTTTCGGCGGGACAGTTGCTGAAATTAACATTGAATATCTGCTTACGATGCCACCAAAATGTGTTTTTTGAGTATTGCAATTTCAAAATTTTCTCAACCGCCGCAGGGGAACACCCCCTCCCCTTACTGGACTCCCCAGTTGGGAGGGTTCAGGATCTGTCCCGCTTTTAACTTAAAAAAAATCTGGTTACTTTATTAACTAAACACAATGATCTTTAAGTAAGCAATTACAGTATAGCTACTGTATAGTTCCTGGGTGAATGGATAAGGAAACTATAATTTAGTTTGGTACTTTTCTGTTATACCCCCACAATTCCTTCTTTCCGTGTTAGGTCAACTGTACGCCCTTGACGATTGGATAGGTTAAGTCATGATATTTTCGTTAAAAACACATTAATTATATATCACTGGTCAACAAAGTTTTTGTCACAGAGATATTTTTACTTGAACTATGTGTAATTTTTTACGTGGGGATCACCTGAAGATCAGGGCCCCCATGTATTCTTGTTTCTTGCTTTACAGTACCAAATATAATAATAGATTAAATTGAATGCCCAGTTAGGTCAACTGTACGCCCTTGACGATTGGTTAGGTTAAGTCGTGATATTTTCGTTAGTTTTAACGAAGATATCATTTGGTAATTGAGGCTGGGGGCCCTGATCTTCAGGTGATCCTGATGTGGTGATTACGGCGGCAAATAAAGCAGTAGCATCGGTTGAAAAAGTTACATGACGGATGAAGTGCTTACAGGATTGCAAATGAATTGGACTCACGCTTTTATAGCCTCGCTCTGGTGACGTGGAAATTTTCTACGGTTTCAGACGAATCGTCTCTCTAGAAGTCTACATCCTCCATACGGGCTTCCGCCCACGTTTTCGGATTTTATCACCTCGTTTACTTCTTTTGGACGTGAGAAAAGGAGGCAACGAAAAGAAGTTCCAGAATCTCACTCACTACGCGTCCTTATAAAGGTAATCTTCTCCAAAAGTTTAATTTAACTTTAGAAAAGCGCTCGGAGTCAAGGTACAGAAGGTATTGCTAATGTAGTACATCTTATGTAAATGATAAGATTTTAAAACAACATCGTTTCTATATATACACAAGTGGATAAGGCTGTTCTCTTTGTCAAATCCCTGCCAATTTCCAACTAACTGAAACTGCGTAATGCTATTTGCTAATCTCTATATTGCTCGTATTACTGACACTACATCCGCGATACTTTCATTTAGCAAATGAACGTAAAAGGAAGAAGGGGATAAAAGTAGTGAGACATTTTGGTTCTGTGTTTTAGTGTTGAGTGGCTTTGAAGGAAAACAATTATCTTTGGTTAATTTCTCTTTTCTAAAGCTCAAAATCATTCATCCACCCAGGATGGCGTAACAAAGAGAGAGAGAGAGAGAGAGAGAGAGAGAGAGAGGTAATTAAATAAAGAAAGTATAAAGACTTTATAACAGAAATGCTTTTAGCACGCATCTACGCCTTAACGCAATTAATTTGCTTATTATAGATTTAAATAGGAAACTAGGATCTTTCTTAACTGAAAACTATTTACTCTACATGACGTATAGGTAATAAGTTGAAACGCTTTACCAGCAACATATTAGTCACTTAAAAAAATTTATGCATGTAAATGAACGCTTTAATAAGAACGTAAATATTATCCAGTACCCACAAATATCCACAGAAACGCATATCTACTAAAAGTAATTCTTCTTCCAAGATAAAAACAAAGCAACACCTCATTTCCTAAAATGGCAAAAACAATTTTAAAACTTTCCATAATTTTTCCATTTAATTTGGAAGGAACCTATTTAGACGCCTGTTTTTTACATTTTTGCATGTTATTTACATAATTCTTACGGCGCACTTGGCATAGTAATATCATATAAATTTTTCCCACACTTAGCTAATGATCTTAATAGCGCTATTCGGCTATCTCCTGAGAATAATTCCAGAGAACACCGGCAAGTAAAGTTATACAATGATACCTCGAGTATTGCAATAATAAAAAAATGATTTACGCACATACCACATAGTAATCTCAGGTTGCCATATCGAATGGCTAATATGGACTCCAAATGTAATAGAATACATTAGATCAATAAATGGTCCTAAAGTTTTACTGCAATGAAATCGTTTTTTGTGAATCGTTCTTTCCCGGGGAGATTATTGGGGTTGTAGGGGTGTGGGAGGTTTCTGTTACCGTGTGAAATGAGGTGTATCACAAAATTATTATTTTTCAAATGTCGTTATATAAATACAGGGTGTCCCATAAGTCCGGCATCATAGGAAAAATAATAAAAAAAGGCAAAACAAAAGCTTTTATTTACAGAACGTGCTCAATATGTCCACCATTGTTTTCAATACACAAATTCAGACGTGATACCCAGTCAGCAAGCACACGGTGAATGATGTCAGGAGTAATGGTGTTATATGCCCCAATAATGCGCTGCCGCAAATGTTCAACACTCCTAATCTTTTCTGCGTATACCAGCGCTTTCAAGTGGCCCCAGAGATAAAAATCTAGTGGCGTGAGATCCGGGCTTCTAGCTGGCCATTCCACAGGCCCTCGACATCCTATCCAATGACCAGGGAATTGTTGGTACAGGCATTCCCTTACTTGGGTGCTGTAATGTGCAGGAGCGCCGTCTTGCTGGAACCATGTTGGGAAATTTCCTTCTTCGTTCAAGACACTGGGAAATGCTTCTTCCTTGAGCATACGTAGGTAGGTGTCTCCGGTGACATGTTCATCGAAAAAGAGGGGGCCTATGATGCGATCCTTCCAAATGCCACACCATACCATTACCCGAGATGCACCTTGTTCCTTTGAAGAGGTATACCAGTGAGGGTTGTTTTGAGACCAGTAGCGGGTGTTCTGTCGATTTACCTCACCATTTCCATAAAAAACAGCCTCGTCACTGAACAGAATGGTGGACGGGAAATTAGTATCCCGAGCATATTGTTCCGTAGCCCATTCACAAAATTCCATCCGCCGGTCGGGATCATCTTCGCTTAATTTCTGTAGGATCTGAAGTTTATATGGCTGCCATTTGTGAGCCTGAAGAATGCGATGGATGCTACTTTTCGACACTCTTGTCTCGGCTGACAATCGCCAAAGAGACTTATGAGACTTATTGGGACTTCTGTTAAAATGAGCCAGGATAGCAGTCGCTGTATCATCGTCAGTGGACCCCCTTGAAGGTCCACTGTGTGGTGGTTTATCTTCTATGGATCCTGTTTCCTTAAACTTTGCAACAAGTCTGCTAACACAACTCTGTGTTATTGGCTCGCGGTCTGGATGCAGTCTGTTAAATTCAGCAGCGGCCTCTCTTTGACTCCGATTTCCTATGAGTAGAATTATCTGGATTCGTTCTTCCTTGCTCACAGACATTATGGCCTGTAGAAAGAGAAAAATATGAATTATGGTTTGTAGAAATAGAAAAATATGAATTTCTCCTATGATGCCGGACTTATGGGACACCCTGTACACTGTAGCTGAGGTTAGTGTAATTATTTATATCACTGTAATTCCCGAATTTAGGTTTTGGGCTTGCGGAAATGACTCCTGGCATAAAAAGGTTAAAGTTTTTATTTCACCTTTATGGTGAAGATATGTAGTAGTGAAGGTTTTACCCCCAACTCTTGAACTGCAACCCCACCACTTCTGCTGTAACTGGATTTCGTCACAGTTACAGCGAATCCACGAACCCACGATAAAAAGCTGGTTTAAAATATGTAAACACCGAATTAGATTGAATTAAAATAGACTTTAGCCTCACCTCATATAAAGAAAATAAATAAATAAGTAAAGCTAAGTCCGTTCACTTCACTGTTTCTGTACATAATTCAGTCGCCTTATAACAAAGAGATGAACCAACCCTTTAAAAAAAAAAAAATATATATATATATATACATATATATATATATATACACACACACATACACATGTGTGTGTGTGTGTGCAATTCTTCATACTTCCGCTTAAAGCCTTAAACTATGAATGCATTGATGATTACACACACACACACACACACACACACACATATATATATATATATATATATAATATATATTATATATATTATATCATTATAAGTAAACAGAGATCATATTATACAAATAAAAATCATTACATAAAATCCAAATCACTACAGTGGGCACCGCCTCCTCTCCCTTAAGAAACACCGCCCCACCCCACCACCTCCTCTCAAATTGGACGCACAGTAAATATGATATGTCGATACAGTGACGTCACTTCAAATTCTGTTTCAAACAGTTGTTCAGACTCTCAACTAAAGTAAATAAATTAAGATGTTAAGACTGAGAAAATTCCAGTTTTCGTATGACCAGTTTTCTCAGCAAGAGGAACATTATATTCTTGTCTCTTCTTTTAAAGGTTCACAGTATGTCCACAATAACATCACTGCATCGAAACATTTACTTTTGCTTGGATAATTTGCAGAAGCTAGCGCGTCGGAATGGTTTTTAGGTCTGTTAAAGTCTGGACGCGGCGGAAAAATAGCCCACCGAACAGCTGTATAAATAAGGTAGTGTCCAGCCTACCTATATACGTCTGTGATTTTAAGGAGAAGCGTTGGTGAGAAGTTTATTAATCGAAAGTAGAAAGTCAGAGATGGAACATGGAAGTTATGGGAGGCGTTTGAAGAGGAAAATTTCTATTTATTCTATTTTAGTTTTTTAAAGTAATTTAAAATATGAAAATACTGTAAACTCCAATGGAAGATAGGTTCTTCCCAAGTTCCGCCTATTTTGGATATAGATGCCAAACCTATACATGTCTATGCTAAGGACAGTCGACCAAATCTCTTTAAACCTTTCTGGAATAGGACCCTGCAAAATAAGATAAAATATATATATTTAAGACCATTTTCTTTCAATAATTATATGATATTTCCTTCTACAAATAATAACTGTAACTGTACTTTATTTAAATGCAGTTCTTCAACGTTGATCTATAATAATAATGTTTATAACATTAATAATACGATACCTTATATGGGAAACTGCAAGTATACTGATCACGTGACCCTTACGTCATAGGGCGTGATCTATCACGTGATCTTCCAGTGATATGGCTCGAATTATAATGGTAAAGTCCCAAAGTCCCAAATTAAAGAATTTGGAAATAATTTGTACATTAAACTTTTAGATTCAATTTTACACTTTATAAATAAAGAGGAAATAATTTAACAGATTTCTACGTTTCTAACAACACTGTTAAAATGGTCATATCGTCCACGCACTCCCGAGCGTGTAATTTGATGTAAATATCGAACAAAATTGTCCTCTACAAAAAAATTTAGAGCAAAGTTTATTTGGCCAAAAAGTTGTTCAGCTGAGTAAGCCGTCCGTCCGTTTGATACTGGGCGAATCTTATTCGTCGAGAGTTTTAAGCCTCCGCTCCGCAGTACGCAAAAACAAAATTTTGGCTATTTTAGAGTTTGTGTTGTTTGTGGTAAACAATAATAAATAATTTTGTACGCTTGGACAAAATTTTATATTCTTTTGTAAAATCGAGGAAAAGCAAGTTAGTCCATAAATTTACAAAAAACCGCAGCCATAACAATTTTGAGCTTCACATCCAAAGACATGAGACCAAATTTGTGAAATTGCACTCAAAATGTAAGTGGTTCGTGAGCTTAAAGTAAATGTTAAGTTTTCACCGGCTTAAAATGTCTGTTCAAAAGGTAGGATGAGCGCCAATTTTGTACAAAGTTTGTGTTTAAAACAAAAAGGGATTGCTTACAAAAATCATGGACCCGTCTGAAAATTGCATCCTGCAAAAAGACAAATCTTTTTTTGTGCAAAATAATAAACCTTAAAGAGAACAGGACAAGCACAACGCAAAAAAACATTTGGCGTTAATAATTCAAAGTTACAAAAAAAAATAATTTTAGCGGGAGCTCTTAGAAAAAAAAACACCTCATTATGCACTTTAATGTTGTTTTGCAGACTCAGTTACTACATGTGACGTCTATTAAAAGCTGTCGCTAAATATTTTTTTTAACGTTGAATTTTTAACGCCAAATGTTTTTGTGTCGTTCTTGGCCTGTTCTTTTCAAAGTTTATTATCTTGCACACAAAAAAGATTTGCCTGTTTGCAGGACGCAATTTTCAGACCGGTTTATGCTTTTCTCAGCTATCGTTCTTGTATATGTTGTATAGGCATGACAGTGCGCTAACAAAGGATAAATATGAAATAAAAATATTTTTATTATAGGGCTGATCCTACACTTACACAAAGAAATTCATGAACAGTCCTCTCAACCAACGCGTTCCCCTGAAGACAGAAGTTACCATGACAACTGAATAGAATTTAAATTTATGAAAACGAATGGGTCTATGTTTTATTAAAGGAACTGCGGACGAGATATTTGGAACCGAATACACACACCACACACACTCACGGGAATATTTTTAAGGAAGTCCGAATATATATTACACCATAACTAATCGTATTTCTGTCAAAAAATTCAAATTTAAGCGTAGTTCAGAACCAAGTATTCGTAAGTAAAGCTAAAAATGTATTACGGGTTTAAATATTTGTAATTTTATCATAAAAGCAATGAATATTTCCGTTAATCTAATTTCCCATTCGAGTGAAAAAGCTTATGTTTGAATAAGTTTCCTTCTGTGCACTGTAAAGTTTTATTAATCCATAATTGATGCATATAGACTACCAATATTCGAGATTTAATTGGTCTATATTGGATATTTTTCGGTTTTCATAAAAGTCCTTCCATTTTTGACCTTTTTCTTACCACTTTTAATGGTCCAGAATTGATAAATTCTGGAATAAGGTACAGGGAACGGTTAACATGATGCAAACTTAGATTCATAAGTAATCAAATTTCAGACTTAGTTTATTCGGATCTATCAAACTTATATATTGCACTATATTACATGACTAATTATAATATAAACTGTAATGATCCTGCTTTAAATTAATTTTGAAGAGTAACTATCTTACTACTACTCAGTAAACTGAAAATTTTGAACTAACATAAACAGAACCAACACGCATGCGCAAGCAGAGCAGTTTTAAAAAAAATTCTGCACTATTTTTATTTTCGATTAAAAGCAAAACAAATTCTTAGTTTTAGTAAAGGAAAAATATGACAATGCTTTCGTAATCAAATTGAAGTTATCTTTACATCTCTTCATATAAACTCTGCATACACATCGCAGGTTGGATAGATTTCAAGTAACTTTTAAGGTATTTTCATTCACAGTAAGAAATTAATGAAAAAAAAGTAATGCAAAAAACAACTGTACCAAGTAAATCATATTAAAAAATATTTCTGATGCTTTTGTTTAAGTGCCTTTATTATTTCGTCCTACCGTAGGGTTGCCAGACGTCCCGTATTTTACGGAACAGTCCCGCATTTGATCCAAAAATCCCACGTCAAAATCTTGCGTTCAAAATGTCCCGCAAAAAATATTTTTTAAGCAAATTTTTTAGGGATGAATTGATTTAGAATTTCAATATTATGTATAATAATTTCAATTTATTCACGATGTTTAATTGTTAATATATTGTAATCAAATTTTTCTAATTTTGTTTGCTGTAACAGTTGAAGAAATCTAGTTTCAGTTTGAAAAAAAATTTGGTCTTAAAAAAAAAAAAAAATTTTTTGTCCTGCATGGGCATTTGAAAAATCTGGCAACCCTAGTCCTACGCCACGTACTTCAAATTTTTACTGTTAAAACTCAAGGTTACACATATCAAACAACAAGGTTACACATCTCAAACAATTACGTGGAACATGTAAAGCATTTCAGGGCCATTTACTGATCAGCAATCCTAAGGAACACTTTCTCATAAATAATTGGGTTTCTATTTTGAATCAAGAGCACCCTCGTAATGTTGTTTCAGAAAGAAACGTTCCATAGTGTTTGCAAAATCGGTGCAGTGAAGCATCTAAGAGTAACAACACTTCACTTTTCAAGTGGTTCATTGGAACAAATTTAGATCAAATAACTTTTACATAATGCACATCTTAATATATTGACGTAATATATATATTTGGGTACGTGGGTACTTAGATATATAAACATTTATATATTGAAACTGAAAGTGGTTTTTTGAAAATACTTTTATGACAATTTAAAAATTACTTATAGGCTTTTCGCATATGCGAATCTTCTTATGAATCTTCTTTAGATGGAAAATATTTATTCTCTTTATGAATCTGAAATTCTTTCAATGTATTTTCATGTCGGGATACAT
>JAJOZX010003497.1:370000-490500 GCA_023014485.1 Bathynomus jamesi
TAAATTCATAAGCATAAATATTCACTCTTTTTTTCAAAAGTTTTTATAAAAATTTGCTTTTGATACTTTTAATTTGTTATTAATAAAAAATAATAATATTTTTATTCACTTTTAATTAGAAAATACATTGTTCTAAAAATTATTATTATTATTATTATTATTATTAATGCATATAAATTTGTATTTGGTAATATAATAGTACAGTAACCCCTCGTTAATCGACAGATTTGGGCCCTACCCTTGTCGAAATATTGAGAAAGTACGAATTACTACTAATTTGAATTTTTTAACCCAATTCGACTTGTCTCTGTATTTATTAGGTCAAGAGAAGTTGCATACGGTCTTAAATTTTAATACAAACAATTTTTAATAACTACTTTCACACTTTTGAAATTAGAAAAAGCAAAAATTAATAGAGACATGCTGCATACTTTTTTTTGGGGGGTATACGATTCAGTATGCTTGTTTGTTGGGGTTATTTAACCTCCTTCGCAACATATGAGGTCAAATGAAAGAGTGGCCATACATCTTTACCTAGGCTCTGAACTACGGATTGCTACATAATCTGAACCCCGAAGACGGTATCCCAATCCAACTACTCTCTCTCTAGACTCAGTGTCGCTTAACTTCGCTGATCGAAGGGAAGTGGTGTTACGACACACGACGTAGCCCGGATTCAAAGTGAAAAGATCTATTATTTATATACAAAAGAATAGAAATGACACCAAACAACAACAGACAGGCTGGTCTCTACGAGGTTAAAGAAAGGAGGTTAAAAGGCTGGTCTCTACGAGGTTAAAGAAAGGAGGTTAAAAGGCTGGTCTCTACGAGGTTAAAGAAAGGAGGTTAAAAGGCTGGTCTCTACGAGGTTAAAGAAAGGAGGTTAAAAGGCTGGTCTCTACGAGGTTAAAGAAAGGAGGTTAAAAGGCTGGTCTCTACGAGGTTAAAGAAAGGAGGTTAAAAGGCTGGTCTCTACGAGGTTAAAGAAAGGAGGTTAAAAGAAAGGAAGAAAGTTTAAAGATGAATGAATATTTCAACGCAAAAAGAGGAAAGAATCCGAATGAAAATTCTACAACACACCTTTATGGACTAACAAATGCTTCTAACTGGGGATTTAAGGCAAGACAAGCATCTAGTCTCTTTTAAAAGGAGTCGGCTAAATTACTTTGAACTCATTGGCTGGCAATCCATTCCACAACTTAACTATACGATTGAAGATAAAATGCTTAGCTTCGTTAGAATTTAAAAATGTACCCACTAATTTTAAACCATTACCGTGAGATCTGTCTGCATTTGTGAAGATAAAATATTTTTTGTGGTCGACTTTTAATCATTTTAAACACTTGGATTAAATTTCCTTGGATCCGCCTTTTCACAAGTGAGAATAAATTTAATGTTTCTAAATGGGTAGTATATGAATTGTTTCCAAAATCAAGTTCTCCGAGGTTCAACGATACCCTTTTCTATATAAATTTTGAAAAGATTGTGTACTGTGTAAGATGCATGTATGTGTAGTGTGGAATAGAGGGAGAAGTGTGCGTTTGAGAGCAAGTTGGACTACTCACAAGGTAGATGAAACACAAAGAATAATCAGCTAAGGAGGACAGTAACAGGAGAAACGAGAGTTCCAGCACTCCCTCTCTTCTGCCTAAGTCCACTCCGTGAGTACTTCCCTGGTCGATTGGTGTCTACAATCAACTCCCTCCAAGATATATAACATCCACTGTCTTACCGTCGTCATATATATTTACGATATCATCAAAAAAAGTCGAGCAAATTAATAAAATAAACGCGATTATGTCAAAAGCTGTGCTGTAAATCTTTAATCAAAGTATTATTTAGTGATTATCTATTTTCTCCCGAACGATCGTCTCCATAAGCTTACCAACGACTGAAGTCAAACTAATGGGACGATAATTTCCGGGTAACGATTTGTCGTTTTTTTCAAATATTGTCGTAATGTTTGTAAGTTTCGACTGGAACGGAACTTCTCCAGAATGTAATGATTTATTATATATACAGTATATGTAAGAGGAGGGACTTTTGCGCAATTCATTTCTTTAAGTACTCTAGCGTAGAGTATGTCTGGACTTAGAATTTTATTAGGACTAATTTTACATATTGCTGAGAGAACTTCACTTTTACTAATGATAAAATCGCGAAACTTTAAATACTCGTCATTGAGCATGATTGTGGGAAAGGGAATGTTGTCCATATTTTCGTTAAACACGGAAGAGAAGAATTTACTTAAAAATTCCGTCATTTGTAAGCCTTTGTAAATTGGCTCGGTTTTTTTTAGCTTATGAGATGACCAATTGTCTGGGGCACTCCTGTCTTTATTCTTAACATAATTATAGCATTCCTTCGGATTCGATATAATTTGGTCCACTGTGTATGTAGCTCATGGTTGCGCTTACTTTGTCTAATAAGTTTCTGCTTCGCTTTTCTGAATAACTTTTACACATTTTCATCGGACGGATTAATTATTCGTTTCTTCAAATTTGAACGAGCCCTTTTTAACATTTAGTTACTTTTAATTTCAGCTTTCCACCATTTATGTTTAACAGATTTGGCCGATCTCTTTTTACGAAATGAAATAATACTCGATTCTAAATGCTTAAAATAATTATGAAAAGAATTCCATGTGTCATTAATAAAGTCTCATCCAAATTATGGGTCGCAAGTTGCAATTTCTTGTCAGAAAAATCCAAAACGTACTCCAAACTTTCCGAATTACGAACATTAACTTGAATTTCAAATGTTATTTGTCTATTATCACTGCTGGAGAAGTAGTCTCCTACAGACATATTATCAATAACTTTAATTTCAAATGTTATTTGCCTATGACCACTGCTGCAGAAATAGTCTCCTACAGACATAAGTTAAGTCTAGGTCTGTACTTCAAATGAAATCTAGAATACTGGGATCTCTAGTGGGAGCCTTCTCATTTTGACATGCTTAATTAAGATGTGTTTTGGTCGCAATTCAACTACGACCGTGCTTAAAGGGTTAACCTGTATTTATTTATTAACTTGTATTTATTTATATATTAACATATACAGGAATACCTCGAAATTCGTCGTTAATTCGTTCCGGAATAACACGACGAAATAGAAACGACGAAATTCGAGGTAGATTATAACATGTTTCAATGAGAAAACATTTTACTCTATTATGTTATTAAACAGATTAATTAATCAAATTCTACTCGTTTTTCGGCAAAATATGTAATATATTGCGTTGGTAAACAGTTGAATTTCGTCAATTTCGATCGTTTTTTTTTTCACATTTTTCAAAAAACGACGAATCTGCGAATATGGACGACGGATTGCGAAACTACAGGTAGTAAAAGATTGACGACGAATCTGCGAAACGACGAAATTCGAAACGACGAATTTTGAGGTATTCCTGTATATTATACTCGTATATTAACAGCGTTAATATAATTCAAATTGGATTTGTCTTTACACTTGCGTTAATTTACACACACCCGTATCATTGTTAAATATCTCCTAACCAGGGATATGATATTCTCCAAGAAAAACTCTACTCTCTGTATTTGACTTAGGTTTCAGTAATTGCTACAAGCTCAAAATTTTGGTCAATGCCAATACTTAGTAATTCATCAAATTTAAATCTTAAGCTTCGAGCGCTAATGTACGAGGGGCGGTCAGAAAATAAGTTTACACGGCGTATAATTTCGTAACTAAAGGACCTACATTGATTATGTTTGTCTCAGGTAAATTTGTTAATCATTGTTGGCAACACTGCACGTCGATTCAGGCTGCGACCTACCGTACATTGGTTATATGAGTCAGTTGAACATGGCGGCTCGACTGGAACAGTGCCCTGTCATTTCTGCAACGATATTCTGAGTCTGTCAGTGGTCAAGAATTTCTCGAGCGCATTGTCACAGGAGACGAGACATGGGTTTCATCACCGTACCCCGGAAACAAAACGTGCCACCATGGAATGGAAACACCCTGGGTCTCCGCGACCAAAGAAATTCAAGATTGTGAGGTCCGCTGGCAAAGTGATGGTTACCGTGTTTTGAGACCACAAAGGCGTTTTACTCGCAGACTTCATGCAAAAAGGCACAACAATCAATGCAGCTGCATAATGTTCAACACTGGAACGTTTACGAGTGGCCATTAAACGTAAATGTCCTGGACTGCTCCGTGGGCATGGCACTGTTCCAGTCGAGCCGCCATGTTCAACTAACTCATGTAACCAATGTACGATAGATGGCAGCTCGATCGATGTGCAGTATTGCCAACAATGATTAACGAATTCACCTGATACAAACATAATCAATGTAGGTCTTTTAGTTACGAAATTATATGCCGTGTAAACTTATTTTCTGACCGCCCCTCGTAAAATACCTGCACAAAATTTTGAATACCACAGTAAAATCTTGAGGTTCTTCGTGGAGGAAGTCACTTACCGTAAAAAAAATTTATATTAGGCAGGAGCTTCGCCGTCTTTTGCCTGAAAAGCCATCGCAGAGCTATAAAATAGTCTACCAAGACGAGCTGCTCTCACCCTATTCAGGTGAAGACCATCACACAAAAATAAATACTATTTATTATAAAAATGACACGTCAAATGGATGAATTCAACATCTTCCTGTTGGAAAGAAGGCTTAAGAATATTATTGCTGAAAAAGTTGTCGGATTATTACTGAAAAAATCGTCGGTTTTGCTTTTCTGGGAAGAATCCCTGAAAAAGCATTAAATTGTTAGTCCTATCCCCTAGAGTCCGCATCGCCTGCTTATATTTCTCTTTTAGCTCCTCTGACCTGGAAGTACGAGTATTAACATCGTTAATCCTAACATGCGATATAAATGTTGTATTTTGATCAGGATCCTTACAGAACTCGTCTGTGTAGCCCGCGACGTCATGAACAGGGGCTTCATGATAGCAGTACCTCCTTCTTCGAGTTGGGTTCCTGCTGCAAAATTCTTGCAATTGCCCTTGAATAATGGAGTCGTCAAGTAGCCTATCTCTCGCATGTCATTTTACTTTGCTCTAAAACGAAAAACTTATTAGTTATAAATGCAGTTGTAAGGTATACGAACAGACTCAAACGGTCGATCTTGAAAGGGAAAGGGAGGCGGGAGAGACGACTGGTCAGGGATTCGTCGTAGAATTTTCGCGCGACCTCCGCCCTAGGTGAAAACTCACGCCCAAGCTTTCTGAAACAAAATCCTGCAGTGAGTTAAACCTAGCTGCTAAAACACTAGATTCCTTCCTCAGCAAAGGCACATCTCCTTTACTCCTTCGAAGTTCATTTCTCGTCGAAGTTACTCGTTTCGTAGTTCTCGTCGGCTTACGTAAAATCTGCAAACTAAAAGTTTAAAAGAGAACGTTAAAAATGCATTGAGGAAACTTTCCACTGCATTCAGAACAGTCATGAAGATTCGGAGAGGCTATATCTACGAAATTTTTTTCACAGAACAAAAAATTCCCTGAAATACAAAAAAAAAAAAAAATTATTAAGTAAGCGAAAGAATTTAGTTACGGATTAGTGGTGACAAACAACAACCACGTGATGAATGTATTAGAAAACAACTTCCTCTGTAATAATTGTTAAATAAAATAATAGTAATAATAAACAATAACAAAAATACTAAATTTCTTGTGTGTGTATACAGCATATATATATATATATATATGCGTCTCGGTGGTGTAGTGGTTAGCGTCGCTGACTACGAATCCATCGGCCCCGGGTTCGAGACCCGACGGCAGCCGACGCGCAGCAAAACCCAGCTGTTCATCCTTCCACACAATAAAGAAAGTGGTTGGTAGATAAATGGGTACCCTAGGTAGCCTAGTAGTTAAGATGCTGTGCTGCTGATGGGGCGTGGTTCGGATTCCACGTTAAACTGTAAGTCTAAGGTGGAGTGAAAAGCTTGACCTTCGTCAGAATGAACAATTCGGGCGAAAGCTAACCAAAGGTGATATATTATATATATATATATATATATATCTCGAGTCAAATCATCCCAAACAATTCAAATCGAATCGAATCTCGAATCGAATCAACTGTACACATATAGATTATAGGGGCAAAAAACTTCACTTTTTTCTACGTGAAGGTCAAAATATGATAATTAAAACCCACTCTAATAGACAGAGTTTATTTCCACAACAGTTTCGATGCCCACTGGCATCCTCTTCGGGTGGATACAGAAAACCGAATGAACCAAAACTAAGAGGGAAAACAGTCCAGGGACCATTAAGAAATTTGCACCTAGGTTATAGCACGATTATTTTGGCTGGCGTGATAAAAAATGACATTATTAGTATTACAACTTCTGAAGGCATATTTGTGTTCTTTAATACGGGTTTCAATATTTCTTCCAGTTTCTCCTACGTATACTAAATCACAACTTTTACAGGGAATGCTGTTGACGAAGGAGAAACTGGGAGAAATTTTGAAACCCGTATTAAAGAACACAAATATGCCTTCATAAGTTGTAATACTAATAACGCCATTTTTTATCACGCCAGCCAAAATAATCATGCTTAGATTGGGAATCAAGTAAGGTACTTTAGAAATGTAATAATTATGTCAAAAGAAAAATAATAGAATCTGTATGTATAGAAGAAGAAAATAATTTTAATTTGTGCGAAGGTACTTATAAGTTGGACCCTTTAATGAGATTCTTGGTAAAAAAATCCCTTACGGCGTCGGGTGAACGGGTTCTAACCTTAGTGTGAATTTCTTAAAGGTCTCTGGATTGTTTCCTTACTCGCTTTTGGTTCATTCTGTTTTTTTTTCTTTCGGTAAAATGTAAATGGAATAATAAACGTAAATTTAAATGTAATAATGGAAGTAATAAGTGTGGAAATAAATATAAATGCAATAAATGTAATAATAAAGGTAGTAAAATAAATGTAATAATTAGTGTAAAGGTAATAATAATAAATGTTAAAAAACGTAAATGCAGTAATTATGTCAAAATAATAGAATCTGTATGTATAGAACAAGAAGATAGTTTTAATTTGTGCAAATGTACTTATAAGCGGGACCCTTTAATATAAAAAGAAAATGCCCTTCTTGGGTCGTGGGAACGGGATCTAGCCTAGGTGCCTAGGTGCGAATTCCTTAATGGTCTCTGGATTGTTTCCTTCTCGCCTTTTTCATTCGTTTTTCGTTTACAATTTCTGTATAATAAACAATAGTGTAATAATCAATGTAATAATAAATTTATAATTTCTGTAATAAATAATAATGCAATATTAAATGTAATAAATTTAATAATAAATATAATAATTATGTAAAAAAAATAATAGAATCTGTATGTATAGAACAAAAGATGTTTTAAATTTGCGCGAATGTACTTATAAGCCGGTCCCTTTAATAAAATGCCCTTCCAATGTCGGGAAAACGGATCTAACCTAGGTGCGAATTTCTTAATGGTCCCTGGACTGTTTTCCCTCTTGTTTTTGGTTCATTCGTTTTTCTGTATCCACCCGAAGAGGATGCCAGTGGGCATCGAAACTGTTGTGGAAATAAACTCTGTCTATTAGAGTGGGTTTTAATTATCATATAGATTATAGGGTGTATATATACTAAATTAAATTTCAAATTAAACAGAAAATGGTTTCTTTATTTAGAATGTTTCTACACAAGTAGTAAAATAAGCATAAAATTAATTAAATCATCATGAGAACAAAGGACAAAGTAAATCCTTCTAAAAAAAAAATTTATTAAGTATTTCATCATGAGGAGGAACAATGGTATTAAAGTATGATAAAAGTGTTATTGCGCAAGAGATTGGTCTCGGTATATAGATTGAATTATAATGTAAGTACAAAGAAAAGTGTTTATTTACGAAAGTGTTCTTCAAAACAACATCACTGATGTTGTTTACCGGACTTAATGGACATTCGAAAATATCGAATTGGAGCCCAAGCTACGAATCATATTGAATCCTCTCTCCCGATTCGAAATCAAATCGAATCTCGAACATGAGGTTCATAAGGTAAGGCATAAAACCTTGGTTAACTTTGGTTTTGCTTCCGCACGAATTGTTCATTCTGACGAAGTTCAAGCTTGTCATTCCACTTTAGACCCGCAGTTTAACATGGAATCCGAACCACGTCCCACCACGGCCGGTCAGAAATTACAAAGTCCTCGCCCGGACTCAATCTCACGACCTCCCAATCAGCAGCCCAGCGTCTTAACCACTAAACTACCAATTTTTATTGTGTGGAAGGATGAACAGCTAGGGTTTGCTGCGCGCCGCCTGCCGTCACTGGGTCCCGATCCCGGGGCGGCTGGATTCGTAATCAGCAATGCTAACCACTATATATATATATAGAACAAA
This sequence comes from Bathynomus jamesi, assembly GCA_023014485.1. Taxonomy (NCBI): domain Eukaryota; kingdom Metazoa; phylum Arthropoda; class Malacostraca; order Isopoda; family Cirolanidae; genus Bathynomus; species Bathynomus jamesi. The sequence continues at coordinate 378,337 of JAJOZX010003497.1, forward strand.
AATAATAACAATGAACCATAACAAATTGTGTACGCGCTCACAGCGCTCATGTGTGTAATAGATTCCCCGGATCTTTTCCGTTTGACTGCCGCCATTGAAACATAAGAGGTGAGTGCCCCCAGCCTTCTTTACTTAGCCTTATAAGGCTAACTAACGAAAATATCACGACCTAACCTAACCAATCGTTAGGTCAACTGTACGACCTTCACGATTGGTTAGGTTAGGTCGTGATATTTTTGTTAGTTAGCCTTATAAAGCTAACTAAAGAAGGCTGGAGGCCCTGATCTTCAGGTGATCCCCTTATTTTTCTGAGTACACGATTAAAACTTAAAAATTAAGCATGGATCTTGAAAGTAATTAAAATTGTTTATAGGAAACAAAATTTGAAGGGGAAATTAAGAAAAGCATTTTTATAAAGTAACTTATTTTGTATCATCAAGACATTTCAGTTAAAATACAAAATACAAAAGTTTAATTATGTTTCAATGGCGGCAGTCAAACGGAAAAGATCCGATTCCCCAATAAATACTTAGTTCAGTAATATTAAATATTAATATAAAATAAATTCAATTAATAACGAATAACATATTAATAAAATGACAAATTAGGCAGGCAACAGTATCAAACGCTTCAATCAATCAGATACACACAAAAAAATACCAACTTCAAATCACTTTTGAGGACCTTCTAAAAAATTCTATTCCCGAGATTGGGTTGAAATATAAACTAAATATAGATGTATTTATTTACTTATTTGTGTATTTATTTTACGTTTAACGTAACACACACACACACACACACACACACCACACACACCACACACACACACACACATATATACCAATGTCCCACAAAAAGTACACCCAACTTAGATTGTACTAACTCCTCCAAAAATTGAGATATTTTGGATCTGTTTGTTTGATTTAATATAGCAAATTATTCTTTGTTAACGTTCAAATTTATTCATGTTTAAACGATTTAGTGTTTAAGCATCTGCTTTTAACTGAAGGGTACAACAAAATGGATTGCGCAAAATTGGTCAATGAAAAAATAACGTGTGTGCTATCGATGTAATGAAAAGACAAATACATAATAATAGATACTTTAACATAATTTTAATAAGATACAAAGCAGATTTTTCTTTATTCCTTATTGCAAAAGTTATTCTTAGTTTCGTTTTTCTTTCAACATGACCGCCATTCCTATCGATACAAATCTGGAGTCGAGCTCTCATCTTCTCCATCACTCTTTTGATAAGATCTGGATTGTCTTTTAACAAGTTGATTTCAGCTGTGATGCGAGTCCTCAAATCATTTAAATTGATAGGTTGTGATGCAAATACTCTATTTTTCAAATGACCCCCATAAAAAGTAATCACACGGGGTCAAGTCAGGGCTTCTGGGAGGCCATTCAATGTCATGGCCTGTAGCAATTACTCTTTGGTGGAAGACTTCCTGCAAGCGTTCCTTCACAATAACTCTCCTGTGAGCAGGAGCTCCGTCTTGCACCCACCAAATACGATTAAATCGGTTTCCATAAGTAATACGTATTTGTGGAAGGATTTCTCGGTCTATCATTTCTAGGTAAGCTTCACCATTTAGATTACCATCGTAAAAGACCGGGTCAATTACCGCTCCATTACCGCACAGTCCTACCCAGAGAGACAGTTTTTATCTAGAGTTATTCTTTTCGTAGATATGATTGTCAGGTGGATGATTTTTTGGTGCATACTGACGGCAGATTTGTCTGTTCACTAGACCATTCATAAAAAAGGCCGCCTCATCTCCAACCACTAATTGTTCCGTGAATCTTTCTGGTTTTTCAAGAAACCACTGGGCAAATCTTAGGCGGCGAGGTAGATCTCCTTCAATGAGTTGATGTCGAATTTCCATTCTGTATGGGTACAAATTCAAGTCCTCACGAACTATTCGATGAAATGACATGCGTGAGAGTTCTGTACCATTTCGCCTGGTGGACACTTTTGGATGTCTCTCTAATAAATGCCGAACATGCTGAATGTTCTCGTCTGTTCTTGCCGTCTTCGGATGACCTGAACGTCCTTTGTTCAAATTGAGGACCGTTCCTTCTTCTTTGTATTTCCGAACATTCTTCAAAATTGTATGTTTAGTTGGAGAAGCTCTATCGGGAAATTGCAGTTCGAAGGTATTCTGAACTTGTTTTAAGCTTTTAGTTTGCAGATAAATTGTGACCATGAGAGCGCGCTGCCTTCGTGTAAACTGCATGATGAGGGTTTCAAAGTTATTTATAAATTTAGCAATTCAGATTCTTCATTTATATGTATGACTCGTATCTTAGATACAAAAGTTCGAATTATTTAAAAAAAATATTTGCAATATCCTTCGACGTAAAAAGTAGCACATTGGTTAAAGCAAGAGGAGCTATCTGGCTGGGAGAAATGATCATTCCGCGCAACCCATTTTGCTGTACCCTTCAGTTAAAAGCAGATGCTTAAACACTAAATCGTTTAAACATGAATAAATTTGAACGTTAACAAAGAATAATTTGCTATATTAAATCAAACAAACAGATCCGAAATATCTCAATTTTTGGAGGAGTTAGTACAATCTAAAGTTGGGTGTACTTTTTTGTGGGACATATGGTATATATACAGGGCCGGATCTAGAAGTTGCGAGGCCCTAGGCAGATCTAGAAATTGCGAGGCCCTAGGCTATATATATGAAAATATGGACTTAATTATCGGTACTATACCAGCAATATTAGAATCCCGCATAGACAGAACTATGCCAGCACTTAAAAATTAAACCAAACCAAAATAATCACGCATGGAAATTGTATAAGAAATATAAATAAACCATACAAATAAGTATAAATTATAATATGAATCACGATTTGTATCGAAAATATAAGACAATGATTTCTAAGATTTATATAATATTATAGGTAATGACTTTCCATAGTATATAAACGTTTTTCATATGTGATGTATAAGAGATGTTGACATTTCATTTTTTATAATAGTGAGCGATCGACTTATCAGGCTAAATATTAATGCTTTAATATTTAGTTCAGATGCTCCTTGAATATTACAGCAATGCTTTTCTACTTTTCTTCGAGCTAAACTCTTCAATTAATTGAGAATAATCTAATGAATTTGTTATATCGTTTTCTATTGATAACATAGCTAATGATTGCAATCTCGCTTGAGACATGGTGGAACGCAAATATGTTTTAATAAGTTTGAGAGGCGAGAAACTTCTTTCAGCCGAAGCAACAGTAACTGGGATGGTTAATACTATTCGAAGTGCAACATAAACATTAGGATAAATCTCACTTAGTTGTTTTTGCACTATATAAACAGGGGCATTTCCGAGATCTGTTTTCTCAGGTATAAACCTGCAAAGTACTTTAAGTTCTTCATAGAGTTCTAAATCATTAATATCACTTGAACAGAACGCGCAAAACGGCTTGAGCGAGGCCCCCTTTGGCGCGAGGCCCTAGGCGATCGCCTAGTTCACCTATAGCTAAATCCGGGCCTGTGTATATATACAGGGCGTCCCAAAAAAATGTATACACACTTTAAATACTTATAAAGGCAGTGTTTATTAAAATACATTTCATTTTCAAAATGTAATAGAATCTACAGACATTATTTAATTGTTTTGTCAACGCCTGTTTTCAAACTGACGTCCGTTCTGGTCCAGGCACTGCTGATAACGCGAAGCAATGGAATCGCAAACATCACGAAACATTTCGTTTGGTATTTGTGTGCATTCTCGTTCAATGGCTGCTCTCAATTCAGCGACTGTTGCAGGTTTTATAGCGTAGACTTTGTCTTTTAAGTATCCCCATAAAAAAAAGTCTAGTGGTGTGAGGTCTGGTGAACGCGGAGGGTATTCTACGAAACCCCTTCGTCCAATCCACATCCACATCGTGCCAAGTACCACTCGCAATACTCCACTCTTCGGTCCGGATCATCATCTTCATTAATATCATGGACTAATCTTGGAATGTAACTTTTCCATTGACAGCGCTTCAAAATGCGTTGGACAGACGATTCTGAAATTCCTACCTCACGACTCGCTTGCCGCACAGATTTTCTTGGACTTTGGTGATACGTTTCCAGTACTCTTTCTTGCTTTGTGGGGCTTGTCGATGTCCGTGGTCTTCCGGAACGCTTCTTGTGGACATTCTGAACAGTTCCATCTGCTTCAAACTTATCTCTAATTCGAGTGATGGTAAGTCGCGTTGGTGGATCTGTTTGAAACTCCCTCCTAAACTGTCTTTGCACTTCAACTGCGTTTTCACACTTCCAGTAGCATTTTAGAATGAATTTCCTTTGTTCAAAGCTAAGCTTAGTCTGACTGCCATTATTAATTCTAATGGGTTTAACTTGGAAAGAAAGAAACATCAATTGAGCTATCAGCTGTTAAAGTGTGTATACACTTTTTTGGGACGCCCTGTATATATATTATTCTGCATTTGTGCATTCGGAGTGCCACAGTTCGAGAGTTGTCTATATATATATATATATATATATATATATATATATATATATATATATATATATATTATATATATACACAACACACACACCACACATATATATATATATATCTATATATATATATATATTATTTCAGGGTAGTATGAAGCAATGTCTGATACGAACAAGTCCACACCCGCAGGAGAGGATCGAGTTAGTTTTGCATGTAAGAGGATTAAGTCAGATATAAAGTACAAAAACAAAGCAACCTGTGAGTATAGACTTTTGACTCCCCTTTTACGAGGGGTATATATCGCACTGAATGTTTCGTTATGAATAAATAAATAAATAAATATAGAGGAATTTTTTTTTGAGGCGGTGGGAGGCGAAGGTCACTTCCTAGTTTGAGACGTGAGAGTGAGTTTACAGCGTAGTGTACATTTGATAGAGGTCTATTAAAGTAAGGAAAATCATTAGTTTGTATGATGTCATCCATATAAAATACATACAACTAATTGTGTCGCAAGTTATCTCGCACTTTCTGGCAACAAGATTGGGTATTATGATGAAAACAATGAAATTGTAAGTTGGAGAGTTGTTCTAAGATTGGTTTCCCATTTAAAATTTCATGCGGTTGACGTTATTACCTCGTGAATGGGTTGTTAAAAGCGTTGCGGCCAAAGTGATAGCCTCTGTTATGCCTTTTTTCCCCAGTTTTCATTCGTCGTAAAGAAGAGAAATGAGGCTCAGTCGGTGTTGCCATCACTCTCAAAAGACTATACACTGAAGAATAAAATTTATTTTACAGAATTAAGGGCGTTCAGTGGCTGTGTTTGGGTATCTGTAATAATTGTTGGCCCTGAAAAACGTATATATATATATATGTAAAGAACGACGCTTGTATAGAAGAACGTTCCGCACAAGATGAGGAGGGAGAACGAACAAATGAAAAATGAGGTAACCACCCGGGATCTTCCGATTGCCGGTCAGATATGCTATCTATCCACTACACCATGGGCCTCGATTGATCAGAAGTCATAATTCTCATACATACGAGCAGAAACCAATGCCTGAGGGGCACCCTTCGCATGCCGCACATATATACATTTTAACTGCAAACAACACACAGTATAATTAATGTAAAGAACGACGCTTGTATAGAAGAACGTTCCGCGTCGTTCTTTACATTAATTATACTGTGTTGTTTGCAGTTAAAATGTATATATGTGCGGCATGCGGGAGGTGGCCCCTCAGGGCATTGGTTTCTGCTCGTATGTAGGAGAATTACGACTTCTGATCAATCGAGGTCCATGGTGTAGTGGATAGCATATCTGACCGGCAATCGGAAGATCTCGGGTTCGATTCCCGGGTGGTTACCTCATTTTTCATTTGTTCGTTCTTCCTCCTCATCTTGTGCGGAACGTTCTTCTATACAAGCGTCGTTCTTTACATTAATTATACTGTGTGTTGTTTGCAGTTAAAAAAAAAAAAATATATATATATATATATATATATATATATATATATACAGTATATATACACCCATTTAAATTTTTATATTTGAAATTCACTCTGAAATGCAAAAGCTAATCTGACATTAAATGTGCCATAGCAGTGTTAATGGTTCCGCATGAAGAAGCTTTAAACAGAGTGTGAGGACTCATTAGATGTGAATTATTTCAAGATAAATATCCTGCATGACAGACTATATACTTTTTTATATTCTCCAAAAGTGGAAGCAATCTTATCACAGTCCTAAATTTTGGAACCTAATTCTACAATATTTTCAAGTAACACATTTGTCACGTTCCATCCACGCACAAAATCTCTATGAAACTTCTCCACTCTTGTTTGTCAATCTACCTCACACCAAAACATTTTTTCAATACCACTTATAATGTACATTCGTTGTCTGATCAGCCATTAATGTGTATGTGTGGGGAGTAAATTTATGTGAATTCATATTGTGGCTAATCTATTACGTTAGTTTCCGGCAACTTCCAACCACTTTCTTTTGAGTTTAGGGGAAAAAAATATTGGCTGCATAACTAACCAAGTGCTCAGGAAGAAATCCATCATTCGTGGCCCTTTCTCATAACACCGCTTTAAAAGTTTCTTCATTATATCTGCTGGTGCAGGATCTAACTGCGAATCCGCACGGCCTCTAAGGCATATTGGCTGCCTACCACACAAAATTGCAATTTCGTTTGTGGGAATCAATGTCTTAAGGTTTTATTCAACTTGTTTATTTATGCGATCAACCTTTTAAATATGTTTCAACGCTTTTCATGAACAATTTCGGCTTTATATATATATATATATATATATATATATATACATACAGAGAGAGAGAGAAGAGAGAGAGAGAGAGAGAGAGAGAGAGAGAAATGAATATTCAAAGGGAAAATAAATGTTTTTTACATATAAATATTAAAAGATTCGTATGTTCAACAAGTCTAAATATTTTTGAGGTTGCCATGTCGAAAATATATATATATATATATATATATATATAAAATATATTTTTCATTTCAGTATATGAATTTCTTCCTAAATACATTAGCGTATGCAAATGAGCATAAAAGGAGATTTATCAGAATGAAAGTTTTTCTTTCGAATATAATATTATAACTAAATATTAATTTCTTTTATGATAAAAATACCGATAATTTAAGCGTAATATTTTATCAGTTTGACTTATAAGATTACTTCATTCTCAAATAAATGTGAATTTTGGGGAATGAAAATACGACAATTTTCGCTGGAATAAATTGTATATTCAGACTTCCTTAAAAATGTCTTTTCATATACGTGTGTGTGTGTGTGTGTGTGTGTGGTGTGTGTGTGTGTTGTTCTGTTACTGATTGGGGTTATGTTTCTTTTGTTTTCTATTTTTTTAATTGTTTCAGTTCTAGCAAACAATAGTTTCATTCCTCGTACAACCGATCTTTGGATCATTTGAAGATCAGGGCCCCCAGCCTTCGTTAGTTAGCCTTATAAGGCTAACTAACGGAAATATCACGACTTAACCTAACCAATCGTTAGGCCAACTGTAAGCCCTTGACGATTGGTTAGGTTACGTTGTGATATTTTCGTTAGTTAGCCTCATAAAGCTAACTAAAGAAGGCTGGGGCCCTGATCTTCAGGTGATTCAAATTTTCCAGTTTGCTTTCTAAAAGCATTACAATTGGGTTCTTATACAAACGAAAAATCAAAGGCTGTTATGCAACTAAGCGGCGTCGCGGCTTTATAAACATACACTACCCTTTTCGACTTTAGAAATATATGTACATCACATTACAATTAATTATTTCCTGGAGAAATATAATTTTATTGTGAAGTTTGAGGAAATTATGTTAGAAAAAATTCGAATTTGTCGCTATCGCCGCCATGATCAACATGGCGGACGTCAACCAATCACCAAACGACAAGCGCTCTCGTGATGTCATCCAGCCAATCAAATTTAAACCTGACTCTATCCCAGGTTTAAAATTGCGCCATTTCTCAGTCTGGATTGCAACATGATGTGCGAAACTTGCAATCTTAATTATATCGAAGTTCATCGTTATTTTTTAAAATTATTGTTGTAGTGTGAGCATGTGATAATGCAGTGCTGTGATCTATCTACTTGTGAGTTGGCCCCGGTCAATTGAATGCCTGGTTAGGTCAACTGTACGCCCTTGACGATTGGTTGGGTTAAGTCATGATATTTTCGTTAGTTTTAACGAAAATATCACGACTTAACCTAACCAATCGTCAAGGGCGTACAGTTGACCTAACCGGGCATTCAATTGGCCTAACCGGGCATTCAATTGGCCTAACCGGGCATTCAATTAACCTTAGTTATTTAATTGGTGATAATTATTGTTTTTTTCTGCTATTTGTGATAATTCTTGTTTTTTTCTGCTACTTTTTCGTGATTTGTGCAGTGGTACTTGTCTATACAAAACACCTTAAAACTGGTGTTTTTTCTTAATTCCACAACTACTGACAATATCTACTACACAAAGCATGAAAAAAACATGCAGAAAAAGAAATTATCACCGAACTCGGCGACGCCCCTTAGCTGCATAATTACCAAATCAAACACACAAAATTTACAACACTTTGAAAGGGTGAGCAAGATTTCTGGGTACCCCTTCAAGATATTTACATATCTAGTTTTTACATAAGAGGGGGTGTCCAGACTTTTTGCCCACCCTGTACTTTGAAATAAATAAATGTCTAATATTGTTCATATTAAAAAAGAACAAAAATAAATTGTCTAAATTATATTTTCTTAAATAAACAAAATAATATAACTTTTAATACATAGTTATTACAATGAGTGTAAATATTTTAAAAACAAATAACTTGTATTAAATTTTTTCTAAATACAGGGTGGCGCAAAAGTCGCGCATCATAGGAATTTTCAGTGTGGATTATACTTTTTTTTTTTCTTTTAGATAGGGGATGGCTGCGAAATTAATAATAGACGAGAGGGTGAGCTTGATTTTAATGTATGGAATACCAGGTACAACAAATCGATGAATCGATGAATTCTGTACCGATTCATTGATTTGTTGTACCTGGTATTCTATACATTAAAACCAAGCTCATCCTCTCGTCTATTGTTAATTTCGTAGCCATCCCCTACCTAAAAGAAATAAATAATATATTATAGTCAACACTGAAAATTCCTATGATGCGCGACTTTTGCGCCACCCTGTATATTCATGTCATTTTCCGTATTGATTTTTAATCCACTTTACATATATTGAAAGCCATTTTATTTGTAAATATAGTTATGCTTTATGTAGTCATACATAAGTTTTATAGCTTTTTCAATCGGCAAGTTTTTATGTGTATTTGTGGTTTGAGTCATCAGCATAAGAATGGATGGCGTTTGCTGTAGCAGATCGGTCATTAATATTGTGCAAGGACAGATCATTGAAGAATTGTTTGGTTGGAACTCTGTTTTACGTCCTCCTTACAAATGAGGGCGCTGAGACGGGAGGTAATACATAATATGAAATACATTTTACAGCGAACTCGTCATTACACCCTTTTCTTCATTTCTCAGACTGGCTTAATTTATTGGAACAATCCATGGCTGAGGAATGCCAGATTCGACTGAGTGGAAGTTATAAAGAAATCAATCCAATACGCCATGCACGTTCTTTGTTTTAACAGAACAGACGAAGGGAAGAAAGGCCAAAGGGAGTAAGTTTGGAAATAAGGGAACGATGACACACTCTTTTAAATGATTTCAAAATGTTCAGTATTATAGTGTGTGTTTCACCGCATTTATCTATTGTCTGTTATATTCAATGTGTGAGAAATGAATAGAGCGACTACCGGTCGTGAATAAGTATCCTTTTTTCAAGGTGTACGAGCATTTAGGTATTAGTAGTTTCGAATGTCTTCCAATGACAGGTGTCGGGGGAATAGGTATGTAACTTGAAGGACCTGAATGATAGCCATCTTTGGTGATTGGCAATGCCGAATAAAAAGGTATGATAGGATCCTCAGTGTAGAAAAATGAGGGGCCCCAGTAATTGCTGACTTTTTTTTTGTACTGAAATACCGATATTTTAACTAAAAATGATCTTAAATGAAAATATAAAAATGATGATAAATAAAAATACAGCATAAAAAATAATCTTATACAATAAGATGTAGTAGAGTGAGAGTCTCCAGGAATGGGTGAATATTGGCATCCTTCCATGAAGAAGGAAATATAGAAGAACGAAGTCATAAGCAAAAGAGTTTGGATAGAATAGGAACAAATTCAAAAATCCATTCCTTTATGGCAGTCGGCAAAACGTCATCAGGACCCGTATCTTTGTCTGTTTTGATGAACTCTCAGCTGATTTATTAAGAGTTTGTGACGATAAACTTCAGCAAATATACAAATGCTGGAAGATACTAAACAGCAAAATATGATTCAAATATAAAAATATAAAGTTTAATTACAAAAAAGAAAAAAGAAAAACATCCACTGACTTATGAGGAACGGTGAGAGCGGAAATAACAAGAGAGTTATGGAAAGTGTTCTTGTAGATGCATATCAGTAACATTATTAATATCATTAAACGTCAATAAACTGTCGTTTCTTAAAGTAAACTATCCAGGCTGGCCCCTCCGATAAATAAATATGATAAATAAATAAATTAAAAAAGTTGCTTCCTACTCCCAACCAGCACTGTTTAATCGTTTTCTGTGCCTTAATGTAACTGCCATATTGCTACGCTCTTCCAAAACCACAGACAAATGCAAAATGTACTTTAATCTAGTTTTATCGCCTCACCTATCCACGAGTGGCAGCTCCTCTCCTTCAACGCCATAAATTGCCCTCATTCTTTCGCTCAGTCAGTCTTAACTCCCCAAATATTCAACCAAGACGTTATTTCATTCTTGAACAATATTCATTTGAACCATTTTTTTTCGTTTTTCTGTACTGCAGACTTTAAAGTCAATTTTTAAAGTATAATAAGAAATAATCTTGATTTTTAAATTCTTTAAACCTCTTGGAAAGTACATTGATCTTTTAGCTTATTTGTGTCGAACTTTTGATAAAGTGTTTAATGAACACGTTCTTGGGCAGTAATTAGAAGCAGTTACAATGAATCAAAAAAAATATAACCCATCATATTAGTAAACACAAATACAATTTGAAGTCTTGTTTGACTGTGATACACAATCGTAAATGTACAACTGAATGTCTCCTATATTTTAAGACCTTCATGAAGTAAATGTTTACAATTATTTTTAGTGAAATCAATTTCTACTTCTAAACTCCTAAACGAATATAGGAAAGTTGAACAGGATTAATGTAGCAATACTGTACTTATACTGTACTGTACTTATGAAAGCGTTTTCAAGGAAAGAAATGAACGTTTAAAAATAATATAATTATTCTTCTCAAAGAGTATTTAAAAATTCATATACTCGACAAGCCTAAATATTTCTGAAATCATATCATATTCCCCAAAGAAATTCATATACTCGACAAGCCTAAATATTTCTGAAATCATATCATATTCCCAAAAGAAATATTTTCATTTACAGTATATGACTTTCCATCTAAACACCTCATAAATATATTTAGATGAACATGGAAGGATATTTATTGAAATAAAAGTCTTTTCTTTAGAATATGGTATTGCACTAACCTAATTATTCATTTCTATTAGCCAAAAATATTGATATTTTAACCATAATATATTAACAGCTTTACATGCCAATAATATTTTTATAATAAAACTACAATTAGTTTTAGTGTGTATGTTCAAATTCTTTACAAAATCTCTCTCTTTCTCTCTCTCTCTGTATATATATATATATATGAAGTCATATGATAGAATATACACACGTGATTTCCCGTTTGTAAAAATCAGAAATTTTTAGCTGTTGACATTTATCAGTAATAAGGAATTTGGAACATGCGTGAAATATAAATTAGTCGTAATTACTAGGAAATAATTAACTGTGAATTTAAGATGTAAGTAAAAATACTGAAAATATAATAGAAAGTTTAAATTTCCTTTTAAATTGTGGCATCTGAACCCAAACAAACCGAGAGAGAGACGGTATCTGAGTAAAAGGAAAGAAAAACGAAGAGGAAAAACAGGGGGTAAGAAAAATTGCTGTTCTGTTATACACCGCAAGGTTTCGTTCACTTTCCTATTGGAAAGGGAAATCATAACGATAAAACAAAATGAAAAGACGACAACTAAATATGGCTTCAACATCGAAAACGAAAAAATGCGTAAATTGTTGAAAATTTTGAAAACTGAAAAGAAATAAATTTTTGCTCGGAAAAAGTGTTATCAATAACATTCGTATCTACGGAAATGAGACTAACATAACGATAGGAACAAAATGTATAATGCGTAAATCTTTCAAACATTACGAATGCATGAACCTCAGCAAGAAAAATAGAGAGAATCAAATAGAATAAACAACGATCTCATTGGACTCGTTTTTTTTTTTGCATGTTTTTGCATGTTTTTACCGGATGTCGAGAAAAATAAAAAAATAAAACAGACTGAACTGGATGAAAAACATGCAAAAACAGACATAGACAAATTTAGAAGACAGTCATGATAAAGAGAGGGACATTGAAGATGGCAATAACACAAGCAGCAAAATAATGAAAACCTGGAAAATAACAATAAGGGCTAATTTGGAGACAAATCACGAGAAAAAGCGATCGGACCTTGTAATAACAGTCAAAGAAGATGAAGGGAGGAAAATATTTCAAAGGCAAAAAGAAGTACTAATAGGTCAAATGAAAGAAGTAGAAGCATATGAATAACTAAAGGGAGAAAATAGAAAAGAAAAAAAATTAATCCACTCGACTAGTAGCATAAAAGTACTAAAGAAAAAGTATATGCAAATATGACACCAATAGACAGAATTTTTTTTTTTTTTAGTAATTTCCCTATTCGCTCTATAAAGGTTGGTTAAATTATTGTGCTACTAGTCATTTACCCTAATTTAGAGACAAATGTCACAGAATCATTAATCGATTGATTAATTTATCAGAAAATTATCCATAATCCTTTTCGCACTGAATCAGTAATTCATAAACCGATGAAGAAAGCCATTCAACTTTTTAACAAGCTCTGCATAGTATATTTGGCTAATAACTAAATTTTACTTGTATATCATCTGATTACCCTACTTCTTAACGAAAAACAGTGTATTTAACTACCATTAAATATTTCAGACGAGTAAGCTGATTATTGATATCAATATAGTAATAGTGATTAGTGACTAAGATTTACTGACATATTTTATGACCACCTTACTATGTAGTATCTACAATTCCACGTGAAAGAGACACGAAGACGAGATTACCGGCTTGCAACAGTTGCAAGTCACATATATCAGAGAAGAGGAGTAAAAAATAAGGATGAAAACACTTTCTAAACAGAATTAAGTGGATTAAAATAACAGATGTACTTATTGTTAGAAAAAACAAAAAACAAAACAAAACATAATACTGCTCTAAGTATGGAAACCTATATTTTTCATTTGTGCATCAATGCATTTTCTACAACATCAAAGCCAATCACAGCGGAAACAAAATATTCACCATCAACATTTCCAACAAGCACAGCGATTGCATTAGCTCCAATAACTGAAGATAAATAAGTGCATATTAGAAATACCAATGTTAAATTCATCCGAATCAGGGCAGAAAGACGTACAACTAATCTCCAAACAGATCATCAAGGATTAACAGACAAAACAACAGTAAATGCCGAATGAAATGGTTTCAAAACCTGTCATTCATTTGTGCAAATGGCTTAGATAATCAAAAAGTAGATTTCTACAAAATTTCTACAAAACCTAACAAAAAACAAACACACAAACGTAAATAGCTGTTATTTAACAGAGACACGTGTGCATTTGCATAAATGCATAACCAAAAAGTAGATTACAGATTAATGTTTCTACAAAAACTAATAGAGGAAAGAAACGCCGAAATATTTTTCAACAGAGAAACATTTGTACAGATACTGGCTGTGAAAACTATACTGAAGACTTTGAAATCTAAATAAAAAATTACAATCTAGCTAGGTAAGTAAAACAGAAAAAGAAGGGTAGGTTGCATCTATCTTAAAAACATATACACGGGAGAGGTGTTGGTAAATAAATGAAATAGCAAGGTAGAGATCATTCTTGAGATGAAAAATAAATTTGCTAACTATAAATGTTTACAGGTCTGCAAAAGCAACAGAAAACGTCTTCACGTTTTTCTATAAATGAAGTCAGCAATACACTAAAGATAGCCTAAAATTCTAATACAAAACATTCATGCGCAGAGAGTTAAATTTCCATTTCATCACGTAGGAGAGTAATAGTGACGGAGTTTATATTAAAAAGTTTCATGGCACCACAGCGAAGGAAGAGAGGATCTAAACATGATTTGGATCACCTGAAGATCAGGGCCCCCAGCCTTCTTTAGTTAGCGTTATAAGGCCAACTAACGAAAATATCACGACCTAATCTAATCGTTAGGTCAACTGTACGCCCTTGACGATTGGTTAGGTTAGGTCGTGATATTTTCGTTAGTTAGCCTTATAAAGCTAACTAAAGAAGGCTGGGGCCCTGCTCTTCAGGTGATCTCATGATTTTGAAACTTATGGGGAAACACGTGCACCTTTACTTGAGAAGTTACCAGCTATTTGGTATTAAGTATATCATCCCAACTGCATTTTCTGATCGTAACCTAGTAGAAATGAAAATGAAATTACATGGAAAGAAACATAACTAAAACCTACTTTTAAAAAATGCATAGTATAAGGGTTAAAACTGAGTTCGAATAGAATTTACTGGGAAATAATAAATACAAAAAAATAAAAAATAAGCTGAAAGTTGTATTCAAAGATAAAACAACAAAGAGGTACAGTACCTCGTGGTAGTAGAAAGTAAAGTAGAATCAATATTGTTAGAACACATACCAAAAAGCTCTCAGGTGAAGAAGGAAGAAAGAATGACGAGGGCGCTGCTCCGTCAAAGAAAACAAATTGTGAAACGCTTAAACAAAGGCAAAGTATATAACGAAATGTAAAACAAAAATCATTCAAAATTCATAAGAGGAATATAAGGCAGGGGAATATGTCAAGCATAATTCAAAATACTCTTGTACTTTCTCAAAGAGGAAAAACTAAGACTGAAAATATTGGACCCTTAAAAGATCGTACACTCTTAAACATTTCAGAGAAATAAAAAGTTAATTTATATTCTTGAATTTGGTGTTTCTTAAGTTTAAAATAATTAGGATTTATAGATGAAATATTTGGGAAAAATCTGAGATACGAAACGAACTACATTTTCCGCCTAAAAGTAACAGCATATACAAAACTGTCTGAGCTAGCTAATGCATAATAACCTAAGACAGATTCTACCTTCATTCAGGGTTGGGTTCTGGGCGACTAAGGTGCTTCTAGATCTTCCATGGTAGAAAGCTTATTGAACTTTCATAGGCTTGCAGCTTTAAAACTAGTTATTTGACGTCAAACCAAAAATAGCTGAACATGAGGCGTCATCTATTGGAGGAAATGACACTTAAATTCTCACATCACGACTTAATCTAACCAATCGTCAAGGGCGTACAGTTGACCTAACGCTTGGTTAGGTTACGTTGTGATATTTTCGTTAGTTAGCCTTATAAGACCAACTAAAGAAGGCTAGGGGCCTTGATCTTCAGGTGATCCAACCTTTATTTACAGTGTTTATATTTTAACCTACAGTAGGTAATTGTGGCTTAACATTAAGTATAATTTAATATGAATTTTTAGTCATATCTGAGTGGAATTCGACCCTCCGTCTCTGAAGATGTCATTTTCACGGGCCATGACTTTATCTATTCGTTTACGCTACCGACTCACCAGAGGGAGAACAAAATTTCATCAGTAGATTTACATTAATTGAGCTTCATTGCGGAAATATAAAGGAATGATCGAAAGATTACTAAAAAATAATTCGGAAATATTGCAAATTGTAAATTTCTTTCGGAAATTACATATTTACATAATATTGCGTGGATAAACTACAGACATCTAACATTGAACATAAAAATCAGGATTTCAGCCTGAAATGCGATGGTTTACGAATATAAAAAATATATCAAGGCCACTTTCGTGAGACGTTTAAGAGCATAACCAACACGGATTTCAGAGCAGGAAGATCATAGTGTTCGCAGCTTTTAAACCATCAAGAAAGAATTATAGGAACTCTGTGCCAAAGGAAAATCATACACATTTTATTAAGGCTCCTTTGACTACTGTGATCATGGAATAGTTGTTCACAAACTTAGGAAAATAGGTAAAGCAGGTATTTTTCTATACATTTGTTTATCGACTTTATATGAAGCTTAAAATGAAGTTCATTTAACGCATAAAAATTGACGTACTTACAAAGCACAATATACGAAGGAGTGCTTTAATATTTAGTGCGCATAATTACCTCTCTCTTTATGGTTTATCTACGAGTGGAGTCAGACTATTTTACCTTTAAGAAAGGGTTACTACCTATAAAAATTCTATGTGGTATAAGGATCACTGGTTCTCCTCAACTTATAACTGGAATACTTTGAATCCTGACTTCTGCATATCCTTCTTTTCAAACCAGGTTCATGACTGCGCTATGTCCCTGCATATCTCTGCATTTTGGCCTGAAAATAAAGACTCTTCTTTCTCTCTTTTTTCATCTCTGTCACACGGAACAAGGATTCTCCTCAATAAGGAGGAGGTTGTAGACACCAATCAACCAAGGAAGTACTCTGTGTATGTACGAGGCGGGGGGGGGGGGGGGGTAGACAGAAGACAGGGCGTGCTGGAACTCCCGTTTCTACTGTCACTGTCCTCCTTAGCTGATCTATTTCCGATTCTCATCTATCCTGTGAGCCAGGATGCTCTCAAACACACACTTCTTTTCCTATTCTCTACAACACATACATGCATCTTACGCACTACATAATCTATTTTTAAAATTGAAAAAACAAAACAATGGCAATGACTTCAAGAGCTTTGGAGTCCCCTGGGGAGGGGACCATAAATGTCCCCACTTCTGGCTTTCCCGCTGCCGATACTGGGAATGCTGACCCGAATAGCGGGGCTGGTTCTGCTACTGCCCATTCGAGATGTTCTGGGCCTCTGCATGATTCACTTTCCATAAACTTCTGCAGCATTCGTGGCCTTTCCTCAAATTTCCAATCTGATGAACACCATCTCTCCTCCTCTAAACCTTATCTTCTCTTCCTGCTGTTCCTCCATCTCCTCCTCTAAACCTTATCTTCTCTTCCTGCTGTTCCTCCATCTCCTCCTCC
This sequence comes from Bathynomus jamesi, assembly GCA_023014485.1. Classification (NCBI taxonomy): domain Eukaryota; kingdom Metazoa; phylum Arthropoda; class Malacostraca; order Isopoda; family Cirolanidae; genus Bathynomus; species Bathynomus jamesi. Next base: position 395,625 of record JAJOZX010003497.1, read on the forward strand.
CTCTGACTTTATTATGTCTGAAATTAGAATCTCGTCTAAAGATGTTCTTTCTGCCCAATCTGGGCTCAACTCTAGGAAGGTGTACAGTCCTGATGGTGATCCTCGTGTTGTTCTCAAGAATTGTGCTTCTGTGCTGACACCCTGCCCAGGCAAACTCTTTCGTCTTTATCTTTCGTCTGATATTTTTCCTTCCTGTTGGAAGTTCGCTTTCACTCAGCCTGTCCCAAAGAAGGGTGACCACTCTCAACCCTCCAACTATCGTCCAATTGCTTTGATTTCTTGCCTTTCTAAAGTTTTTGAATCTATCCTTAATAGGAAGATCTTTAAACTCGTCTCTTCTCACACTCTTCTTTCAGATGGTCAGTATGGGTTCCGGAAGGGACGCTCTACCGGCGATCTTCTTGCACATCTCTCTGACTCTTGGTCATCCTCCTTTCGGGACTTCGGTGTAACTTTTGCTATTGCGTTAGACATATCAAAAGCTTTTGATAGAGTCTGGCACAAATCATTAATTTCCAAACTGTCCTCCTTCGGTTTCTATCCTTCTATCTGTGCCTTCATCTCGAATTTCCTTTCTGGCCGGTTTATAGCTGCGATTTAAGGTGACTACTGTTCTCCTAAACCTATTAATAGTGGTGTTCCTTAGGTCTCTATCCAGTCACCCACTCTCTTCCTTTTATTTGTTAATGATCTCTTAAGTCACACTTCCTGTCCTATCCACTTCTATCCAATGATTCCACTCTTCACTTCTCCACCCACTTCACAAAGTGTCCCTCTCAACAATCACTCCATGATTCGCGTGGGACGGCTATGATGCACCTCATCTCTCATCTTTCTAGTATCTCTGTCTCGGCAGAGAAAACCTTGTGGCTTTAAATGCATCAAAAACTCAGTTCCTTCATCTGTCTACTGGTCACAATCTTCCACACGATTATTCCCTTACCTTACCCCTGTATACTCCATATGGGATGGCTCCATATGGGATGGCTCAACCTACACACCTCTACTTGACCGGGTGGAATCAAAGTCTTTTCGTCTCATCAATTCCCCGCCTCTCGCTGTCTTCACTCCCTCTCTCTTCGCCGCAATGTTGTCTCACTCTCTCTTTAATATCGTTATTATAACGGACACTGCTCTTCTGAACTCTCTAACTGCGTGCCTCCTCCTTTAAGGAGATCACGCACTACCCTATTTTCAACGCATTCTCACTCCTTTTTTGTTCAATTCTCTAACGCAAAGGTTAATTGGTATTTTTAGTGTTTCATCTACTCAACCGGTGGACTCTGAAACAATCTTCCTCACCCTATCTTTCCCCCTTGTCTATTACCTCCAATCTTTCAAATACAGAGTGTCTAGGCATCTCGGAAACCCTGGACCTTGATTTTGGCTCTCGTCTTCTATGGGGGGAGGGGAGGCGTTTTTGTGGGCATTCGACTTTGACTCCTCTTTCCTGCGTAATAATAATAAAAAAATTATGCTTTTCTGGATGATGAAGCTCACAGTAAAATATCTTTTAGAAAAAATTCGCCTAAGAATAACATTTCTGAAAAATATATGAAAAAATTAATAATCACTAATAAATGGGTTTCGTTTTAAAATTTTATTATTGCCCCCAAAAAGAATAAAATGAAAGAAAAACAGAACATTACAAACTAGATTTTTTTATGCTTAAAAAAAAAATTGGGTTACGTTGTAGCCAATGTCGTAACACCGTTTCCCGTTGATCAGTGAAGTTAAGAGACATTGGGTCTGGGTAGTAGTTGGATGGGAGACCGTCTTCTGCGTCTAGATTATGTAGCGACCCGTGGTTCGGATCCCACGTAACACGTAATGCTGTAGGTCCCCTCCGTCATATGACGTTAGATGTTGCGACGGAGGTTAACAATCTCAATCATTATTATTTTAAAAAAAATTTCTTAGCAAATTTTTTTCTGAAACTGTAGAGCTGTTCTTTCTTTTAACTCCCAAGACATTAAAACCTCTGTTCTAACTTCCTTATTCCTAACAACCTATCGAATTAGTGACACGGAAGGTATATATCAAGAGATTAACATTACTTTTGATGGTTCAGCCCGAAAAAAAGTCTGTAAATTCATAATTATTCCTTTAACTTGTGTACATGACCTAATGAATTTCTAATTTACAGAGGCTAAATAAAAATGGGTAAAAAACCAGTATTTTCACAGAGAAGTGAGACCAGGTGGAAGTATTTATAAAAGAACGCTCCAGTTAGAAGCATGTAGCCTCTCACCTTGAAATTTCTCAATCAACAGTATGTAAATAGATTTTCGGGGGTGGAGAATACAATTCCCTCCCGTCACCCCCCAAAAATCAGATATAGTAAATACAAATAACGAACGACTCGACGTATGGATCAATGCGATTAGAAGTTAGGCATAGGTCAACCCCTTCTTCACCAGAGTCCAGATGCAGGAGTTCCCTACTCCAGTCAGTAGAAAAACCACTTGACGGAGACTTCAGAATGAGGGTAATTTATTTGCGAGAAAACCACGCAAAGAAAAATCTGCTATTAAAAAACAACAAAACACGTTTAAATGACTGTTTTTGTCTGGGTCAAATGAATGGTTATAAAATAATTGTTTTATTTACAGTAACCAAATCTGAAACGCTTTTCAAACATGGTGTACCGCAGGGATCAGTTTTGGGTCCACTTTCATTTTTTTTATATATAAATGACCTTTCATGCTCATCTGATATACTTAACTTCATAATGTTTGCAGATGATACAACTGTGTCTTGTTTAGGGATACTCCGCTAACAACGCTTTAAACATTATCTTTGCCATCCAAAAACAAGCAATAAGGTTAGTATCTGATGCTGATTTGCGTGATCATTCTAGTGCATTACTTAAAGAGCTAAAACTATTAAAGCTTAAAGATGTAATCAAACTGGCACATTTTATTTTTATTTACAAATGTAAGAACAAAATCATTAACTTACAATTTGGTAAATAAATATTTTGTAGCTCATCAAAAAATCCATTCATATCAGACCAAATAGAGATCAAAGCATGTTATTCCTCAATTTAGATTGTCTCATCTCAAAAATGACCCATTCTCATTCTCGGGCTAACCTTATAGTGGATTTTCTCGGGCTAACCTTAGGGTGGATCTTAGGGTCTTTGTTAGCCTTAGCTTCTGTAGATCTGTAGACTGAAACTATGGAATGATTTAAATGCTGATATAAAAAATATTGTGAATAAAAATTCGTTTAAAACCAAGTTGAAATCTCGATTACTAATGAAATACTAATAAAAATCTAGGATTAAATGTACACTACTATTAATTATTCATTTTTCGTGTGTAATATAGGATTAAATGGACATTACTTGTTATTGTTCCTCTCTCAAGTCTAATACTGATTTCTTTGTATAGTAGGCCCTATTGGTATCATACCTTCAATAACGATTTTGTATTTGTTTTATATCTATACTAATAATTTTTAAGATTAATACATACTCTAATTAATAATTTTTATTCATGAATTATTTGTTATTAATACTAAATATTTTATTTTTAATTAAGAAGCCGGTAAAACCTGAAGCTTAAGTCCAAATAAAATAAAAATAAAGTCCTATTTCACAATTATTTATGTTAAAACAAAAAAACAAAACAAAAAACAATTGTAAAACTATTGATTTTATCAATAAAGGTTATTCAGTACAATTCAATTAAATTTTATTGGTTTCACTTTGTTATAACAAAGCAATAACATATCTTTAAAATGACAAATCAAGTTAGTGAAAAACCTTTTGTTTGGATCAAATAAAGCAATAGCGACAATATAATAACCGTTTTAATTATATTTTTGGGTTTAATTTTTTTTTAATGTAGAATGTTATTGTGAATGCTATATAAACACTAATTAATTATACTCTAAAACTCAGAATTGCCAACAGTCTCTAATCAATAAATAGCCAACTACTGATAAAAATTTTTAATTCTTCTAACCTGAGGTGGATGCACAAAGTAATAAATAATATTGTAAATAAGTGTACGAAAACTTTTGCATTTTAACTTTTTTTTTTTCCCTCAAATTCTTTGATATTTTACATCACATGTTCGAGTTGAGCTAATTTTTTTATTTGTTAAATTTGTTCAAACAAACGGTACACTTTTCCTAACTATCGAATGCACGGTACAAAAGATAAGAACGAATATAACTAAAATATCTCTCTGTATGAATACTTATGAGCGCCACTGTACACACACACACACACACACATATATATATATATATATATATATATATATATATATATATATATATATATATAAGCAAACAACCACAGGGAAAAGGAAAAAGAAACACGAAATCCGAGCGCTTTCGTGATATATTCACATCTTCAGGGACAAGAAAGAAATAATTCTATTATTATATATATTATTAAATAATTCTATTTCGTTCTTGTCCCTGAAGATGTGAATATATCACGAAAGCGCTCGGATTTCGTGTTTCTTTTTCCTTTTCCCTGTGGTTGTTTGCTTATTAATAAGATCACGTGTTATTCTGTGATTTTACTGCATATATATATATATATCATCTCTTTCCATGCTCATCTAAATATGCTGATGTACTTATATTAAATTTCATATAATGAAAGTGAAAATACATTTCTGGAAACATTCGTATGCTAATTTCAAGACTATTTATTCTTGTCGAATATATTATGAATTTTCAAATATGTTTAACTAAAAATATATTTATTCCCATTTAAATGTATTTCATTTTATGTAAGAACAATTAACACATTTCAAAGGACCTTTTTTTTCACCTATTTTTTAGTTCTTTAATGGTTCGTGGTTGATATTTGTATACCACAGACTTCACACGACTCCGCAAAATGAAGTCCAGTGGTGAGATGTCTGGACATCGAGAAAGTCATTCAACAAAGCTTTACAGTATCGGTTGCCAACCGTCCTACACTGTATAGGATTGTCTAGCTTTTGTCAAGTCTACATGTTTTGGTTTCCTGGATGGTATATTGGTAAGATGTCGTACTCAATGCATTGCTCTCCGACGCGGGGACGAACCCTTCTCGGTGCTTTTCTTCAGTTTTCGAGTTAAAATCAATCTGCAGATATGGTAATTTTCTATAATATATATATATATATGAGAGGAGGGGCAACAAGCTCGACCTTCGTGAAATGAGGAATCATCGCACGGAACATTTGAAAGGCTGAAAGGTATAGAGTTTCGGGGCCATCTGCTTTTTGGAAACCTGACAAGCCAAAAGTTGGTCATGTGGGAAATAACTCGGCAATTTAGAACCACTACCTAATCTAATGTAAACTAAGACGGGAGTAAGACTCACCCTGATTGGTTGGATGAATAAAATAGGCGGATCAGCAAATTTTGGTGGCCTCAAAAGTAATTATTAGCAACACACACACACACACACACACACACACACACATATACACAGGGTGAGCGAAAAGTCCCTGTGCACCTGTCCACTTCCAACACAGTGCAGTAGTGATGAAAGCCGGTACTGAAAAACCGGTATTTATACCGGTATTAGACAAGAAACACGATACCGGGTTTTCAGTATTGAAGAACTGCCTATTGTCTTTATTGTGGGAGCAATCAGCAAATGTCAAGTTAACAAAGATTTGTTTTTTGTAGGATTTTGTGGCCAATGTGAGTAGAAATAATGATTTATCTTCATACATAACTTACACAGGCAGTATATCTTTGAGGGGCGTCATTAGTGTATGTCACAATTTATCATTTGTTATAATATTATGTTATTGACGTTATATGATGTGTCCGTTTTCCTGAAAAGGGAAACTATCATCCAGAACTCGCGCCTTAAACATTTGAAATCGTATAAATACATATTGAAACGTTCAAAAACGTTTTTGCACGATTCCAAAACCTTGCGTTGCTTTTTTAGATTCGTTATTGAGTTCATTCAGATTTCGAATTTCGTACTAGACGCTTGCAGTGGTTGATTGAATGTGCATATTTCACAAGTTAAATTTTGTAATTTTGTTACGTGCGCATTGCAGTCTTGTGATATAGGAATAAGTTATTTCTTACTTTAAATAATCTACCCCTTCGAATCTATTACAAGAATGTCAAAAAAATCGATCGTGTGGAATTATTTTATTAAGAAAAATAAAGACGAAGCTGAATGTTCAAAGTGTGAAAAAGCTGTACAAGGCATTGCTTTCCATTAAACCCACTAGTGTAGAATCAGAAAGAGCTTTTTCTGCTGCTGCCTTATTTCTGACCAAGCTAAGATCAAATCTCTCTGAACAATCATTAGATAGTCTTTGTTTCCTCAAAACTTACTTCCAAAACCAAAATAAGAAATAAATATGCAAAATTATTAATAAACTTTTTTTTTTTAAATTGTTATTTTTCCCTTTTACCTTTGGTTATCTGATATACTTAATCATTATAAATAGTCCTTCCTTTTTCCTGCCTTTCCCTCCTAGGAGCTCCTTCCTGTTCAAACTTTTTTCAATCAATGGTATTTTCCCTTTGGTGTCGGTGACAGAATTTAAAAAGTAACTTCAGTTTTTATTGTCGTTAATGTGGTGAGTACTACAGGTCCTGCAGGCTTGTGGGAGGGTTGGCACTTGGCAGGGTAACACCAAAAAAATCATTATAAATTATTCTCTGCATAAAACCGGTATCAACACCGGTATCAGTAAAATAATTGTTCAAATACCGGTATTAAAAATTGTCGGTATTATTTCATCCCTAGCAGGTACAGGTTCACTACACTTCTTGCAGGTGCACAAGGACTTTTCGTTCACCCTATATATAAAAACCTTGCTTAACTTTGGTTTTGCTTCCGCCCGAATTGTTCATGCTGACGAAGGTCAAGCTTGTCACTCCACTTTAGACCTACAGTTTAACGTGGAATCCGAATCACGCCCCACCAACAGTCCAGCGTTTTAACCACTAGGCTACCCAGGGTACTCATTCATCTAATAACCATTTTTTTTATTGTGTGGAAGGATGAACAGTTGGGTTTTGCTGCGCGCCGTCTACCGTCACCAGGTCTCGATCCCGGGCCGATAGATTCGTAGTCAGCGCGCTTAACCACTACACCACCATATATATATATATATATATATATATATATATATATATATATATATATATACACACAGGGGCGTCCATACGAGGGGGCCAAGCCCCCTCGTTTTTCAATGGTGCCCCTCGTTTTTTCGTCAACTGCTTACAGATAGATTTTATCATAAACCCAAAATCTAGTCATAATATTTGAAGATAGTAATTGGTTACTATATATATATTAATATTGTATAATTTCGCATATTTAAGACTAATAAACTTGTATATCTACCAAGTTATTGTGTATCTGGTTTCACCTTAATATCATGGACATACGAAGGATGTCTAAAAATATCCTTATTTTTCAGAAGGCAGGAAATGCTGTCCCAGACAACGTAAATTTCAAAAATTCCCAGGGGGAGCATGCCCCCGGACCCCTCTAGAGGTCGTTTGTGCCCCCCCCCGTATTTGGAAGTGTTGCCCTTACTTATTGATCCTGTGGACGCCCCTGTTATATATATATATTATATATATATATATATGTGTGTGTGTGTGTGTGTGTGTTGTGTCAAATACCAACAGGGGAAAATAAAAAGCGATTCTAAGGTCTCGTGTGTATTTACATTTACAACGCTCCGTCAGTGCGTAAATACACAAAAGCCTCAGAAGGGCTTTTTATTTTTCCTGTGGGTGTGCAACGATTACTAATGTCAAGTTTAATTGCGATTATATATATATATATATATATATATATATATATATATGCCTACATCCCAACGAGCACCATCGTAAGCCACTTTTTTATCAGTCAGGTCCGACTTTGTAAATAAGTCGTACTTTCTTGTACGACCTACATTTTTGAGGTTAAGTTAGATTAGGTTAAGTTAAGTAAACACAAGTTAACCTAACTTAACTTAACCTAGCTTAACCTAGTGCAACCAAACCTAAAACAGATCAGAGGGTGTGTATAATCTAAGGATGCGCAAAGGACAACTTATTTGACTTTTTGAGTTTTTATAATTAATATCCTCACGCTTTGTGAAATTCGAGAAAAATGATCATTGTATACGGTAAAAAACCGCTTTCTCTAGACTTTCTTTTCAACCTTCCACTACTTTAACAAAAGAGAAAATAATAAAAAACTTGAAAATATTAAAAAAAAAAGAACGAAAATGGGTAAAAAATGGATAAAAAATTATCAAGGACGAAAATTTATACAAATGTTCAAGAAACTTGAGCATCTACAGTATGACTCTCTCTCTCTCTCTCTCTCTCTATATATATATATATATATATATATATACACACACACTATATATTTCGAATAAGTTAAACTCTTTTTTAATTACTGATAATATTCTCAGTGGGAACCAAAATCTTAACTTGCCGTCTTTAGCCTAATTGGAAACTGTAAACCAACGAGACATAATGTTCTGTTTCGTTTTATCTCCAGAAAGGTTTTACAGCATGTACTTTATATATATATATATATATATATATATATATATATATATACTGTGTATATATAAAGCAAAGGTACTTGTGGTTATCTGTCGCCACTTTTTAATATTTTTTTATTTATTTATTTTTATATATTAAGAGAAGAGGATTCTTTATACTGTACGGCATTGACGATTGGTTAGGTTAAGTCGTGCTAGTTTGGTTAAATACCGTTTTATTTAACCAAACTAGCACGACTTAACCTAACCAATCGTCAATGCCGTACAGTATAAAGAATCCTCTTCTCTTAATATATAAAAATAACTAAATAAAAAAATATTAAAAAGTTTTTTATTTAACCAAACTAGCACGACTTAACCTAACCAATCGTCAATGCCGTACAGTATAAAGAATCCTCTTCTCTTAATATATAAAAATAAATAAATAAAAAAATATTAAAAAGTGGCGACAGATAACCCACAAGTACCAAAGCAAATAATCCACGTGTGTATATATATGTTAGTTTTACTACGATTTGAACATTCTACGAAAAGAATTAAAGACATATAAGAGTTCAAAACAACAGAATCAAGCGAAAAAAAGCCCGTAGCTAATGTTGAAATTATTTGTAATTGAATAATGGCAGACTCAACAATATTTCTATTAACAATGTTGCTTGAGTGAAACAAAATTGAAGCATTATTCCAATCAATACAGTGGAATAACTCTGACAAATGGACGGAAAAGGCACTGGACGATTGTCCCGTTCTAACGGAATATTGATGCTGTTTTACACGCATTTGCAAATCCTTTCCTGTCCGTCCAGTGTAAAAGGAATCACATTGTTTACAACCAATTTTATAGATAATGGCTGAATTTTTGGTAGGACTATATTTAACTATGATATTTTTCACAATATTGTCATATGAAAATACTACATTAATATTCAAAAGTTTAAGTACATTAGCAATGCCTAAAAAGCCTGGGAAAAATGGAAGTACTAAAATATTCTTCGATAAAGTGCGAGGGTTATTATTCACACAATAGAAAGTTCGTCTTGCCTTGTTAAGGCAAGATTTCAAAAAAGCAGGTGGGTAACACAAATCACTTCCAATACTGTTGATTTTTTCTAATTCGGCATCCATGTATTCCGGACTGGCAATCCTAAGAGCGCAGAGAAACATTGAAGAAAATACGACTTTCTTGATGGGGGTATCACGTCCTGAGTAAAAGTATACGTAGGACAAATTGTTTATTTTTTCCGATAAATACCAAACTTAAAAGCTGGGCTTTCCCTATGTACACGCCCGTGTTTAGTTCCCTTCTAAAGTAAACTTAATGGAGGGGACTTGATTATTTAACTGAAGGAGGAAGTCATCCAGGTCACGCTTCGTGGGCCAGATAAACAAAATATCGTCGACATACATTGGAAAGACGGGAAAGGATTTGCACTTTTACCCGTTATTCCATCTCGAATTACAGTCGCGTTTGACAAATTGGGTATTTATAGTTTTGGCTGCATTAAAGCTTTATTGAATCACTTTGAGGTGAAAAACCTCATATTTGCTTTTAGAAACTGTATGCTTAGAAGAAAATAAAGAAATACACATTTTTTAAAACTAAAACAACTAATATTAACCTTTATGGAAGGGTACATACATGTATATATGGATGCGCGTTGCTGTCGTTCGGAACTGTACTTCATTTGTGTTTATACAGAGTGTTCAAAAAAGAAACGCAACCCGAAACAGAAAGAAAAGGGTTAAGTTACAATGATATATGCATTCTCCAATGGGTTACGTTTCTTTTTGAACACCCTGTATATATTATTCGCAGTAAAATTCTACAGTAAAAAATTTAAAAAAAATTGTTGTGGTAAATAATTAAAGCAAGTTTTATATGTTAACCATTGCTTTATTTGATCCAAACAAAAAGAGCTTAACTTAACTTGGATTGTTATTTTAAAGATATAATTTTTCTTTGTTATGACAAAATGAAGCCAACAAACTACATTTGGTAACTATATAAAGCAATTTTATAGCCATTACTTTATTTGATTTAAACAAAATACGATCATCTAAACGTGTTTTGTTGTTTTTAATAACAGATTTTTCTGTGTTTGTGCAGATATTATTGCGGTTCGTTTCAGTTGTCTAGATAACATTCTGGTTTTTCTCAAGAGTTTGGTAAATTTTCTGTTTTGTCTCTTGGGAACATGTTTCAGTAATATATGTTTTGTTTCGTTTTCTACTATAAGAAGTATTTCTCCTTTTTTTTTTTATCGTGGAGTAGAATTCCCAATTAATTTCACTTAATTCTGATTTTGTATTTATAGTTGTTATTTTTTATAATTCATTTTTTATAATTCATTCGTACTGTTTAAATTCATATTTGCCCAATTTACTTTTTTTAACTCATATTTAATCCTTTAAAATAAACTTGTCTTCTGTTTCTCTAAGATGAGATGTAGGTGTTCTGGCTTCTAACTTTATTTGTATGTCGATTATACTATGATCGGAAAAATTGGCTTGTGTTACATTTATTATCATGTCATTGTTATTTGTTAGAATTAATCCAAAACATTCTTCTCCGAGTCGCTTCACAAATTTTCTGGGTAAGTGCATTGTTTTTCATAATATGTAATAGCATTATTGCCTCAGTTTTGTAGTCTTTTGTAATATTGCCGTGGAAGTTTTCATAAATAACTTCATTTTTCTTCCACGTTATGAAGAGAAAGTTAAAATCCCCACAAATTAATATATTTGGTGTTGGGGTTCTAAGTGATTTTAATGTGCTTCCTATTCCAATTATAACGAACTGGAATTTACTTTTTGTGGTGTTTGCTAGTATGTACACGTTCATAATGATCAGGTTTAGTTCTTTTGCTTCTGAAATAAGAATTTCGACTATGCTCTTTGATTTGTTTACCTTCACTTCACCTGTGCATGTGTTTTTTTATGGAAATACAACAACCTCCTCCTCTTCTATTAAATCTATCTGCTTTAAATATGTTGTAGACATTTATTATTTTAGCGTCTCTGATGCATTTTTCAGAGCCTTTTTCACATTTATGCAAGTGTGTTTCCGTTAAGCATATTATATTAGTGATGGTTACCAGAGCTAAATTTTGTAGGTATTGTAACCTGCAATCTGCTTTGTCAATATACAGTTCTTGTTTGTTTGTATATATTAAATTTGGAGGGTTATCATTTTTGTGTCCAATTGTGCTGGATACTGGTCGTCATCAGGTCGGTTTTGGAGGTTTCTGTTTGGTGTTGGTGGGTGGACTGTTGCATTTGAGAATACTGAGGGTGTGGTCCTTGGTACCATTGTAGTTGTCATGTTACTGTGGGTAGTGGTAGATAGGTAAATGATGTATGTATTGCTGGGGTATACAGTATATGTTTGCGGAGCCCAGGTGTTTTCTCATTAGCAGTGATAGTTCTGCTATGGCTCTCATTTGTTCTAAAAAATGTCCTGCACTGATAATATTTTCACTTCTTTTATTTGGGATTTGAGATTTTTTTTGTCTTTCTATTCTCTGTATATCCTTAATATGGAAATAAGGGCGTCCATATTTAGATACTTTTTCTGACTGATTGCACAGGGAATGGGGAAGTATAGCAGTTTGCTCGGTATCAGCACGTTCCATTCTCCATGTTGAAGATTTTTTTAAGGATGGCTGTACATGCTTCTAGAGCCATATTTGCATGATCCTGTTTTATAGTATTCACATATGATTCGTATTTTCGGTTCCTTCATACTTTCTGACTTCATTTAAGAGATTCAATTTCTTTCATTTGTTCTTGTGCTACTTCGTCTCTACTCCGTAGTTGTTTAACTTTCAGTGTGTTTTTGTTCTGACTCCTGACGCCGGTCTTACATGTGTGGTTTTTTTTTCCATCTAAGCGTTTTTCTGCACTTCCCTCTGTTCCTTCTTCCTCAGTGTTTTACATCTCTTATTGGCGTATTCTCTCTTTTCCTGGTATTCTATTAGTGAATTTGTTGTAATTCTTTTTCAGTTGAAATTTTATTCATCTCCTCTTCTTTTTAACATTTGTACTACTTTTCTTTGCTTCTCCATCCACTTGACGCAAACGTAACCATAAAAACAATGATTTTATTATGTATGTATGCATGTGTATGGTCCGTTCATCGTTTTTCTGTGTTTTCTTCCCACATAGATGCATTCGTAGTGTTTAAATTCATTGCACAGTATACATTTCAGGACAGTAGTTTTATCAATTTCGTGTTTGTATTTGTAGTTGTATGCACTGAGACTGAAATTTTCATCCAGGATGAATATTTTTCATCGAGCAAGTGTCCTCAGTTGATGAAAATATTTTCATCAGACATCGATGCTTGATTAAATACTTTTCATCGAATTTTTCATAATGAAACTACAGCTTTATTATTTAAATGATTTATCAGTATCTGGACAGTTTGGCGAAAAATGCAGATTATAATCGTTATAAATGATCAAGCGGTAATTAGTGCTCTCACACGCAGCGATCGCTGATCCGGGACCGAACATTAAAACCTACACCATCAAAACTCTGTCTCTCCGTCTCTCTGTCTCCATATATAAGAGAGAGAGAGAGAGAGAGAGAGAGAGAGAGAGAGAGAGAGAGAGAGAGAGAGAGAGACAGACAGACAGACAGACAGACAGACAGACATTGTGATGCGCAATCACAGATACTGAAGCTATATAAAATTTTAAAATAATGTGTCGTATAAATGCATGATTTAAAACCATTTAAAAGCTACGTTCAACTCATTAGTAGATTTTCGTTCATTATGCAGCATTATGCGAATGAGGGACACTCATTAATGCAATTGTCAAAAGTCTCTCAGATAGCAACAAACGTTGGGCCAATTCACTTTTGAAAACTTTCCATTTAACATTTGATATATATATTACCGCTGTCAGCATCATTATAAAAATAATAACAATTATTATTATTGATGTAGTTAGGGGCTCCCGGAAGGTCAGTGGTCTCGCTGCCGGATTCTGGACGGAGAGGCTCTGGGTTAGCTCCCAGCTGCTGACTCCTGGGTTAGGTTGGGCTGGCCACTTAACCTGTCAATGCTCGGGCTCAGGTGATTCATGGGCTACTCTCACTCCCATGCAGTGGGGAAATGGGTTTCCAGGTTTTTACCTTTTATTAATAATGAAAATGCTTTTAAAATTATCAATGTTGATATCAAAGATCAGCATTAAAGAAATAATTTATTATCACACTTTATCTGTTCTCTTTTCTCAGTAATTTCGTACATTCTTTAACTCAATGACGTCGCTATATTTTCGTGACTCGCCTGACACCTCAGATTTATAATGTTAGAGTTTATTGAACCTTCTGCCTCATTTGTTCCAAAGATTTTCAATGGAGTTTAGGTTTCTTGAGTTCCTCAGTCAAGATTATTAATTAGCAGCTATTCCTCACACTATATGAATTCGAAGTCTGTCACACATACGGTACGTTCTGGATACAGTAAGGAAGTGGCTGTGACTTCTTCAGTGATCTTAGTAAATAGTGACCAAAAATGAATCTGCCCCTCTATCTTCGTCATATCTTTTATATCATTACTATCCATCTTTTTTATGCAGGAAGGAAGGAAGGGCCAAGGGCGGATGCCTGCAAAAACGTACCCCAGCCCCGCACCATAGAAGAAGAAGAGAGCCGAAATCAAGGTACAAAATTTTCAAGATGTTTGGACAGAGTCTGCTCTTGAAAAATTAGAGGTCATAGAAAGGGAGAAGATGGATTGAGGAAGGTTGTTCAAGAGTTGACCGGTTGAGTGGATGAAGGATTGAGAATACCGAGTAACCCTTGCGTTAGAGAGTTGGACAGAAAAGGAATAAGAATGTGTAGAAAGTTTGGTACTGTGTTCTCTCCTTAAAGGAGGAGGCATGCAGTTAGAGAGTTCAGAAGAGCAATGTCCGTTATAATAGCGAGAGCAAAGAGAGGGTGAAGCAACATTGTGGCGAAGAGACAGACAGCCAGTAAGAGGCGGGGAATTGATGAGACGAAAAGACTTTGATTCCACCCGGTCAAGTAGAACTGTGTGGGTTGAGCCACTCGACATATGAGAAGCGTACTCCTCACAAGGGGTAGACAAGACACCTGTAGAGGGACAGCAACTGAGTGGGGGTGAAGTAACTGCGGAGCCGGTACAGCACATATAACCCCTTAGAAGCTGTCTTAGAAAGAGAGTATATGTGATCTTTCCAGGAAAGATAACGCAAAAACGAACCAAAAATGTTAAGAGAAGATGAAGAATTAAGTTGTGTTTTGTTGAAGATAAGGGGGATAGCCGTGTGGAAGACTATGACGAGTAGACAGGTGAGAGAACTGGGTTACTGAGGCATTGAAAACCACGAGGTACTAACCCTCAAAAGGTGCAATACTTACAAGAAGCCTTCTGCCTCCTTCCATGTTTCTTTTTGCATGGTAACGACTTCCAAGTGTCTTGTTACCAAATAATTCCATTTCTTAAAAATAATATAAAAATTCTAATTAACAATAAATTAATAAGAAAATCACGGCACGTACGTTACATATTTTATTGTGTCCAAACCAAAAATAGAATGTCACACACACACACACACACATACACACATACATACACACACACACACACACACACACTTTCCAAAAAATTTATTCCTGGAAAAATAAACTATCTTAAAGCTGCAGTTCATATCTAGCTTAGTTTCATATGCACAAATTGTTACCATCTTAATTAAGGAGTGTCCCAGAAGCATAAAATATGAAATGAAATCACAGTCTGTCTCGCCAGAAAATTTCGAGGAGTAAATTTCCCGAGTTATTAAGGGTTTTTGCTTGTCTTAATATACCTGTGAGAAAAACTCCTTCCAGAAAATTTAAAATATTCGCTAAAAGAAAACTCTACTTTTCTTCAGTAAATGTTTACATTCCTTTGAATCTGAGGTTTGTTGATTGCAAAGTAGGAATTTTACTTCTCTTAGGCCTAAAGATTATATTTACTTTGAATTAAGGGTTTGCATTATGCATCTATAGCATTTATCTTTAAAGAAGTCATAATCCCTCTGTGTATGTGTGGGGAGGGGTGGGGGCGCGTGCGCGCGCAGGTTTTAATGAGAAAGTACCAAATAAATTCGATGAAAAGGAGCAAGTGTAGTTTACGTCCCCCTGACGCAAGAGGGGACAAAAACTACACTAGATCAAAGTTGGGCAACGTAAACTACACTAGGATCTTTAGGAGACATTTTTTAAATGAATCCATCAAATGAAACGTTAAAACTAACGAAAATATTACGACTTAACCTAACCAATCGTCAATTTATATATATATATATATATATATATATATATATATATATAATATATATATATATGGGAATGAACTCAGAATGGTTCCCTGAGGTTTTTTTATGATATACACAGACCGTGCATGGAACAAGGAACTCTTCTAGGAAAATTAAATCCACTATAGTCCGAATAAGTAATGGTAAATGACAAATATTATAGTTTTTCTTTTTCATGATGCTAGCCCGACGTGGGCAACGGGTCACTCGCAAAGGGGTCCCAAAATTATAGCTTCCCTCACCAGCTATCTGCAAAGCAGATAGGATCCAGCTTTCGGACAGGATTTAGGGTTTTTTGATGTATTCAATCTGACGTGAAGGCAGCGAGTCTTTTGCTTATATTGAGGTTCTAAATGTAGCTGGGCTAGGCTGCTTTAAATAGCTGGTGAGGGAAGCTATATTTTTGGGACCTCTTTGCGAGTGACCCGTTGCCCACGTCGGGCTAGCATCATGAAAAATAAAAAACTATAGTATTTGTCATTTACCATTACTTATTCGGACTATAGTGGATTTAATTTTCCTAGAAGAGTTCCTTGTTCCATGCACGGTTTGTGTATGTCATATATATATATATATATATATATATATATATATATATATATATTATATTGACGATTGGTTAGGTTAAGTAATATTTTCGTTAGTTTTTACGTTTTATTTGATTAGGTATACGTGGACAAAGTTGGGGAACGTAAACTACACTAGGATAATTAGGGGAACATACTGTAAACTACACTCTGATAATGTAGGGGAACGTAAACTACACTAGGCACCACAGGAGGACGTAAACTACACTACTTGCTCCGATGAAAAAAATTTTAAGATTGTAAAAACGTTTTTGTTCAATAATTTTTTTTCAGTATGAAAACGAATTATATTGGAATACATTTTTTAAGTTAAAAAATTAAAAAATTAAAAAACTGTATTCAGAAAAAGAATACACCATATCTAAAACTTTACAATATTTAACTTTTTTTTCTGTACAACCCAAATATCTGATATGGCATCAGTATATTTTTAGCATTCTAATCTGAATATGTCGTTGGAAGCATGGAAGCTTTTTAGGCAAAATTAATGTGATTAATTTTATTTATCACACAAAGTCAGATTAATAGTAATAACAAATAACAATAATATACATAATAATAATATTAATAATAATAATAATAATAATAATACTGTAATAGCAACAATAATAATGAACAAAAGGTAAAAATCTTCAAGAGTAACTAGCAGGGTGTTTGATCATTTAGCACAGTTTTACACAATTTTAAAATTATTAATCGTATATTTAATAGGAAATAAATAATACTAATGTAAAAATCAGAATAAATTAAGAAATTAAGTGTTTAATGCAGTTAATGAGAAAGTAGAAAGATTAAGGGGAGTTGAGATTAGATATGATTTTGTAGGAAACTATTTTAGATAGTTATAAAGTAGGAACTTAGTCACTACAGTAGTGAACTTATACATCAGTAATAGCTAATGAAGTAGACCTACTTCTTTAGTGATTTGCGAAATACATTTAGTGATGAAGCCTGTCTGATATTTATGGGATTTGCATTCCATATATCTGCTCCTTTGGAAGAGAGTGCGTATCCTGCAGTTTCCATTGTATAGTTTGGTTTGCGTATAAAATCCCCTGAAGTCTAGCGTTATAATGATGATATATTTGATACGGGGACTGCTCTTTGAATGAGTGAGATATGTTGAATTTTAGTTAGAAGCAAATCCCGTTAGAGTTAGATTAGGAGAAGTCGGTCAACTTCAAGTGTGTATATATATATATATATATATATATATATATATATATATATATGAAACAAAAAACGGCACAATAGATTTCTTTCAAAATTGGAAGCATTTCAGGATACTTTGTCTTGTATATTGAAGAATTTTCAGGTAAACTGAAGTAATTTTGTACATATTATAGGGATTTGCTTCCAAATCTTTGAAGAATTTTGTGCTAAGATTTCAAAAGGTTATAAAAAAAGTAATTCTCACTATTTTCAAAAATCTTTTGGGTCAATTTTTTTATAATAGTACGTAAAAACTAATTAAATAGTAAAAATATTTATTGGTAACTTTTGTAATTTTTGAGAGTTCATTAAAGATGTATAAAGTGGTTCAAAGAGCTACGAACGCTGTAATTGTTTCCGTGTGAAAAAAAACTTATCTCTGATCCACATTATTTTTTCTGTCTGTCGACTGTTTTTAATTAATTATATACCGATTTATTCGCTCAACAGTATCCATGACGCATCTCTTATTCACTGTACCGCCATTTCCAGAAACTTGAATCGATGCTAAAATTAAATTTCTTTTCGGATGACCTTCCCGGCATCAACGGATATAATGTAGATTTCATTTGCACATTCTATCTCTCGTCTTTATTAGCCTCGTTTGCCCACAGTCATAACTTCGTTCATTCACATTCCATTCCGCATGCTCTCAGTTACTTCATATACATTCATCACCAACCTTCCTTTGAGGCTGTTGTCAGACTCTCGCATATAACGTTGCAAACTAAGGGCTATCATGTAAAAATGCAAACTTTCCCGTTCGTGTTCATATTTCCAAAGTTTGAGTGTTATATATAAAACTGTAATATTAAACCATGAATATTAAACCCTACAATTTAAAAGCTGTTATATCTACATTTGATCTATCAGCAATAAAGTATTGAGTAAAAATATTCAGTGAAGAGAAATTTTATACGGAAACCGAAATACCATAATGAAAAAAATGAATTCTAAATTACGAACTAAATTTAATTCTAAATTACAAACTATGAAAGAGTAATTATTCCCACTTAAACATTAGCAAGATTTTAAATGTTAAAATTTAGGTAATTCAAAAAAGTTCGCGTACGAGTTTTGGAAATATTATCGTAAAACGTTAAAAAATATAAAATTAAAAAAAAATTAATTACAAAGTTAAAACGTTTGCGGGCCTTAATACAAAAAATAATTACGGACGAATTATCATAAACTCGCTCAAATGCTTTTTGAATGTGTACATATGCATTATGCAGGTCATGCAAGATTTATATATATATATATATATATATATATATATATATATATATATATATATATAAGACTGCACTTTGAGAAAAGTGTATAAAATAATTTTCCACCCTCTTCGCATCCCACTTATAATGAGGTCGCATAAATATAACAAAATTTACTTAAAAATCCTACGTTGACTTTGTATGTAAGCACGTGAATATAACAGGGTCCGTTCCTTATTAAGAGAAAATTAAATAAATCATAAGGTTTACTTTGATTTTACTTATAATATAAATTCCTTGTTTTTATTGGAAGAAAATAAGGGTCAGTAAAAGATGTAATATATATATATATATATATATATATATATATATATATATATATATATATATATATATATATATATACAGGGTGTAACAAAAGTTCGTTCTCATAGGGAAATAAGATATAACAGAATTGAACTAGAAAATAGTTTGAATTATACATTACAAACAATACAATCAACTTACCAATTAATCCAGTACATGCTCATATTGAATTCCATGTACCCGTTGTACAACCTAACAGTGTTGCCACGTAATACATACAAACTCATCACGACCAATTCTGATTTCTGTTACATCTTTTTTCCCTATAAGAACGGACTTTTGTTACACCCTATATATATATATATATGAAAAATTATTTCACGAAAGTGACACGTGAAAAGTATTTATGATGAATAAAACCACGAAGGAAAAAGAAACACAAAGGGGTGCTCAAGCGCTTTCGTCTAATGACATCCTCAGGAACACTGGAGTGAAAGGACAGATCAAGGCAATATATAGGTTACAAAAATAAACATACATACATACATATTCACATATATATACATATATATATATATACATATATATATATATATATAAATATATACATATATATAGTAAGCATAGAAAAAAATTGTGGGAGGAGCCAACATTTATATGGTCACAGAAGAATAAAAAATAAAAATAAATATAATATAAATTGAGAAAAAATTAATTACAAAATAGTGCCTTAGTGATATATGTGTCACAGCCTAAATAATCATAAAGAAATAAACAGGCAAATAAAAAAACCCATAAATACATATACATACATATATATATATATATATACATATATATATACACATATATATATATATATATATATATATATATATAAAGACACTTTTAGCACTTTGACCGACCTTCCATATAAATTCAAATGGCTTTTTTATGGAACAGGTCACAAAAGAATAAAGAAATAAAAATAAATATAAATATTGTAAGTGGAGTCTACCAATTCAAGCTCAAGAGGGAGGTTTTACAATCGATTTAATAGATGCTGCCTAATTGATATATATGTCACATTATTAAAAAATAAAAATTGAGAGATAAATTTTAAGAGAGGCACACCAATTTATAGGGAAAAAATTACCACATATGCATATTATAGTCACAAACGAATACAAAAGTACAAGTAAATATAAATTGGAAAACAAAATGATCCCTAGATGATAATAAAGAACAATAAAATATATATACAACATATTTACGGTATATATACGAAATATAAACGCAATATATACAGAATATATATATATATATATATATATGCATAAGGGAAAAAAATTACCAAATTGTTTTTATAATTATTGTCTGAGAAAACGGTAGGTCGCAAAAGAATAAAGAAATAAAAATAAATATAACTTGAAAAAATTACAAATAATACACGTACCCATATATACCCGCATACCCAAATATATATATACATATACACACATATATACAAACACACACACACACACACAACATATATATATATATATATATATACAAGCTTGACCTTCACGAAATGAGAAATCATCCCGCAGAACCTTTGTGAGGTTGTAAGGTAAGGTAAGGTACATACACATATACATATATATATATATATATTTAACTGCATACATACATACATACATACATATACACACATACATACATACATATACACACATATACATACAAACACATTTAACTGCAATGACCACACACATACGCACATACACATACATACATACACATACACTCATACAGCAAAAAATTGAAAAATAAAATTGTAAGGGAAACAACAGACAAAAACAAATTTTTTACCAAAGATTTAACAACCTGCCCTTTTTGTTTAAATCCATTCTGAAGGAATTCAGAGCAACGGGATCAAGTTGAAACAGACCTTTACTCATGTTAAGGTTATTTGTAAGTTGAATTATAGCCGACTCAAGAATATTTCTATTAACAATGTTGCTAGAGTGAAACAAAACTGAAACATTATTCAATCAATACAATGGGATAACTCTGACAAATGGACAAAAAGGGCACTGGACAACTGTCCCGTTCTAACGGAATATTGATGCTGTTTTACACGCGTTTGCAAATCCTTTCCCGTCTGACCTATGTAAAAGGAATCACATTGCTTACACCCAATTTTATAGATAATGCCTAAATTATTGGTAGGGCTATTTTTTACTATGATGTTTTTCACAATATGTTATATGAAAAAACTACACTGATATCCAAAAGTTTAAGTACATTAGCAATGCCTAAGAAGCCCGGGAAAAATGGAAGTACTAAAATATTCTTTGACAAGGTGCGAGTGTTATTATTCACACGATAGAAGGTTCGTTTAGCCTTATTAAGACAAGATTCCATGAACGCAGATGGGTAACACAACTCACTTCCAATACCGTTGATATTTTCCAATTCGGCATCGATGTATTCAGGACTGGCGATCCTAAGAGCGCGGAGAAACATTGAGGAAAATATGGCCTTTTTAATAGGGGTGTCATGTCCAGAGTAAAAGTGTACGTAGGACAAATTGTTTGTTTTTTTTCCGATATATACTAAACTTAAAACCCGGGCTATCCCTATGAACACGCACATCCAAAAACGGGATTGAGTTGTCTTGTTCCACTTCTAAAGTAAATTTAATGGAGGGGACTTGGTCATGGCGAGCATTATCAACAAGTTTTTGGGATGGCCATGGGCAACCCTTTGTCGCCCCTTCTCTCCAATATTTATATGGAGTTTTTTGAAATTACTTTCATTCCGAGAATCCTGGGGGTTGGCATCCCTTGGTTGCGGTACGTCGACGATATTTTGTGTATCTGGCCCATGAATCGTGACCTGGATGACTTCCTCCTTCAGTTAAATGACCAAGTCCCCTCCATTAAATTTACTTTAGAAGTGGAACAAGACAACTCAATCCCGTTTTTGGATGTGCGTGTTCATAGGGATAGCCCGGGTTTTAAGTTTAGTATATATCGGAAAAAAACAAACAATTTGTCCTACGTACACTTTTACTCTGGACATGACACCCCTATTAAAAAGGCCATATTTTCCTCAATGTTTCTCCGCGCTCTTAGGATCGCCAGTCCTGAATACATCGATGCCGAATTGGAAAATATCAACGGTATTGGAAGTGAGTTGTGTTACCCTTCTGCGTTCATGGAATCTTGTCTTAATAAGGCTAAACGAACCTTCTATCGTGTGAATAATAACACTCGCACCTTGTCAAAGAATATTTTAGTACTTCCATTTTTCCCGGGCTTCTTAGGCATTGCTAATGTACTTAAACTTTTGGATATCAGTGTAGTTTTTTCATATAACAATATTGTGAAAAACATCATAGTAAAAAATAGCCCTACCAATAATTTAGGCATTATCTATAAAATTGGGTGTAAGCAATGTGATTCCTTTTACATAGGTCAGACGGGAAAGGATTTGCAAACGCGTGTAAAACAGCATCAATATTCCGTTAGAACGGGACAGTTGTCCAGTGCCCTTTTTGTCCATTTGTCAGAGTTATCCCATTGTATTGATTGGAATAATGTTTCAGTTTTGTTTCACTCTAGCAACATTGTTAATAGAAATATTCTTGAGTCGGCTATAATTCAACTTACAAATAACCTTAACATGAGTAAAGGTCTGTTTCAACTTGATCCCGTTGCTCTGAATTCCTTCAGAATGGATTTAAACAAAAAGGGCAGGTTGTTAAATCTTTGGTAAAAAATTTGTTTTTGTCTGTTGTTTCCCTTACAATTTTATTTTTCAATTTTTGCTGTATGAGTGTATGTGTATGTATGTATGTGTATGTGCGTATGTGTGTGGTCATTGCAGTTAAATGTGTTTGTATGTATATGTGTGTATATGTATGTATGTATGTGTGTATATGTATGTATGTATGTATGTATGCAGTTAAATATATATATATATATGTATATGTGTATGTACCTTACCTTACCTTACAACCTCACAAAGGTTCTGCGGGATGATTTCTCATTTCGTGAAGGTCAAGCTTGTATATATATATATATATATGTGTGTGTGTGTGTGTGTGTTTGTATA
Source organism: Bathynomus jamesi (assembly GCA_023014485.1). Taxonomy (NCBI): domain Eukaryota; kingdom Metazoa; phylum Arthropoda; class Malacostraca; order Isopoda; family Cirolanidae; genus Bathynomus; species Bathynomus jamesi. Next base: position 418,868 of record JAJOZX010003497.1, read on the forward strand.
TATGTGTGTATATGTATATATATATTTGGGTATGCGGGTATATATGTGTACGTGTATTATTTGTAATTTTTTCAAGTTATATTTATTTTTATTTCTTTATTCTTTTGCGACCTACCGTTTTCTCAGACAATAATTATAAAAACAAATTTGGTAATTTTTTTTCCCTTATGCATATATATATATATATATATATATATTCTGTATATATTGCGTTTATATTTCGTATATATACCGTAAATATGTTGTATATTATTTTATTGTTCTTTATATATCATCTAGGGATCATTTTGTTTTCCAATTTATATTTATTTGTACTTTTGTATTCGTTTGTGACTATAATATGCATATGTGGTAATTTTTCCCTTATAAATTGGTGTGCCTCTCTTAAAATTTATCTTTCAATTTTTATTTTTTAATAATGTGACATATATATCAATTGGCAGCATCTATTAAATCGATTGTAAATCCTCCCTTTGAGCTTGAATTGGTAGACTCCACTTACAATATTTATATTTATTTTTATTTCTTTATTCTTTTGTGACCTGTTCCATAAAAAAGCCATTTGAATTTATATGGAAGGTCGGCCAAAGTGCTAAAAGTGTCTTTATATATATATATATATATATATATGTGTATATATATGTATATATATATATATATATGTATGTATATGTATTTATGGGTTTTTTTTATTTGCCTGTTTATTCTTTATGATTATTTAGGCTGTGACATATATATCATAAGGCACTATTTTGTAATTAATTTTTTCTCAATTTATATTTATATTTATTTTTATTTCTTTATTCTTCTGTGACCATATAAATGTTGGCTCCTCCCACAATTTTTTTCTATGCTTACTATATATATGTATATATTTATATATATATATATATGTATATATATATATATGTATATATGTGAATGTATGTATGTATGTTTATTTTTGTAACCTATATATTGCCTTGATCTGTCCTTTCACTCCAGTGTTCCTGAGGATGTCATTAGACGAAAGCGCTTGAGCACCCCTTTGTGTTTCTTTTTCCTTCGTGGTTTTATTCATCATATAATATATATATTTTTTTTTTAACTGAAAACAGCACAGTATAATTAATGTAAAGAACGACGCTTGTGTAGAAGAGCGTTCCGCACAAGATGAGGAGGGAGAACGAACAAATGAAAAATGAGGTACCACCCGGGAATCGAACCCGGGATCATCCGATTGCCGGTCAGATATGCTATCCACTACACCCATGGACCTCGATCAATCAGAAGTCGTAATTTCTCCTACATAAGAGCAGAAACCAATGCCCTGAGGGGGCACCTTCGCATGCCGTACATATATATACATTTTAACTGCAAACAACATACAGTATAATTAATGAAAAGAACGACGCTTGTGTAGAAGAGCGTTCCGCACAAGATGGTTTCTGCTTGTATGTAGGAGAATAACGACTTCTGATTGATCGAGGTCCATGGTGTAGTGGATAGCGTATCTGACTTGCAATCGGATGATCCCGGGTTCGATTCCCGTGTGGTACCTCATTTTTCATTTGTTCGTTCTCCCTCCTCATCTTGTGCGGAACGCTCTTCTACACAAGCGTCGTTCTTTACATATATATGTGTATATATATATATACACACACACACACACACACAGTATACATAAAGTGAAAATTTTGTTAATTAAAAGGAAGAAAATGGGTGACGTTTAAGCCTCTCTCTTCACTGTGAAAATGAAAGTTTATAAAGCAATCAAGTCAAAATACTTAAATGGAATTTTTGCAACTTTAACGTTCCAAGTAATTAAAAGGTTCTTGACACTGACTATAATAGGTTCCATTTTACTGGGGGAGGGGGGGTATAGTGTTTAGATCTAAGGGATCAAAAATATAACCAGTAAGTTCCCGGTTAGTGTCTATGTGGTCCCGAATTCGCAACGTAATTCTAAGAAGAACAGCTCTTTAACATATTTTGGCATGTAATAGAGAACCAAATGGCTTATAATTTACACGTCATACGGAACTGTACTCTTTCCTACAAACAGTGCTGTCGATCACTTCTGACCCAAAAAGAAGTATTATAGCCAAAATCGGTAACAACGCTGAAAGCGCTTGAGGGAAAAGGCAAAAACAAGATTCCCCGTTGGTTGATACACAAAACTCCACATGGAGTCCACAACCTTTCCCTTCAAATGAGGGTCATTGAGGAATTAAAAGGATCTTTACGAAAAAAAAAAATGTTCATTACTCCAAATAAGGAAGTTTCACGTAACTCGACGTAAATAAATAAGAAGAATAAAATGAAATAAAAGTAATAAAATAAGAAAAAAACCGATCACAAAGCAAATGTACTCGAAGAAAACGGCGTCAATATAAAATATGCACTATAAAACATACGAACATACAAAAGCGCAAGGAACCATTTTCAATTTCCTTGCGGTTATATACGAGTGTATATATATATATATATATATATATACACACACACACACACACATGTTTGCTATATCTTTCCATCACCATCTATTTCCCCTTTTGTTCTCTTGCCCTCTTTCTCCCTTCTTGGGTTCCTCCTAAATCTTCTTTTTCCGTTTAAGTGTTAATTAATGAGCTGCATATCTTTATTCCAGGAAACTTATTATAGGATTATGTTGTAAAAGTGTCATAAAATGACAGCAAAACATCGTCCATCCTATTTTATGCGTTCACTGTTATATACAGTATATATATATATAATACTGTATGTATAACCTTCAAAACCTTTGCTATTTTACCTTTTACGGTTGACTCGTCTGCAGCATCTCGCCTTATTTACTGGATTTGGTGGCGGAGAGAATTGGTTTCCACTCTACTCCTGCCCTTGTAGCGAGCCACGTATGACTGGTCACGAACTTCGCATAAGAACCTGATAAGCTGGTTCGTGAAATTATTTAAGTAATTTGCTGGAGGTTCCTCACTTCTTTTTACAATACACTGAAAAGTTTCAGATCTTCTATTCTGAGGGTATTTTCCATCCTTGTTTTCATGGCTCCGTGTCCCACCGCAGATGTGACAGTACCATATCGGCCTCTTTTCTCATTCCAGTTCGTTTCTATTTCATTTCTAAGGTTAGGGACACAACCCTCAAGTATTTTTCCGTACGTATCTTATTGTGTACCACTCGTGTCATCTTTCACGTTTCAGACAAAAAGTACGTGTGCCCATAGGTGTTATTCCATTTGTATATATATATATATATATATATATATATATACACAGGGTGGCGCAAAAATCGCGCATCATAGTAATTTTCAGTGTTAATTATATTATTTTTTTTCTTTTAGGTAGGGGATGGCTGCGTAATAATAAATAGACGAGAGGGTGAGCTTAGTTTTAATGCAGTAATACAGGTATTACAAATCGATGAATCGTATAGATTTAAATTATGTATGATTCATCGATTTTGTAATACCTGTATTCATGCATTAAAACTAAGCTCACCCTCTCGTCTATTGTTACTTTCGCGGCCATCCCCTACCTAAAAGAAAAAATAATATAATCAACACTGAAAATTCTATGATGCCGATTTTTGCGCCACCCTGTATATAAAATTGAATAACCAGTTAGAAAAAAGGTTTATGTATAATTTTCATCAATAAACAGATAATAATATTTTCCATCTTATTATTAATTATTAACTTTTTAACGGATCACTTTCACATATTGCTTCCCACTGTTAATCACTTTAACATATTGCTTCCCAATATTTAAGATAAGGAATATGATAAAAAATGTTCGCTTTAATAAAGTAAAGGCATAAAAAGTAAATCATAACATGTTAAATATTAGATTGAAAGTAAATTTATTAGAATTGTTGCGCTATAGTCACACAAAGTAAAAAATGGATTTCCGAAGAATCGGTCACGCCACATCATTTGCCACAAGTACAGTTGAGTAGCTCCTTTTTGCATCCTTTCATTTTCTTTATATATTTAATGTAGGTTAACTGAATGCCCGGTTAGGTCAACTGTACCCCTTGACGATTGGTTAGGTTAAGTTGTGATATTTTCGTTAAAACTAACGAAAATATCACGACTTAACCTAACCAATCATCAAGGGCGTACAGTTGACCTAACCGGGCATTCAGTTAACCTACATTAAATATATAAAGAATGCCCGGTTAGGGCATTTATAGCTTTGTTTACGGTCGGTAGGTTATCTCCTAGATTACCAACCTCTTTCTAACCAACCAACCTTTCTCTTTTTAACATATTGCTTCCCAGTGTTGATCACTTTAACATATTGCTTCCCAGGAGGGATCACTTTAACATATTGCTTCCCAAATGCTTTGGGAAGCAATATGTTAAAGTGATCCAAGTTAACCATATAATGTTATAAGATGTTATAAGATGTTATTTTAAAAATTACGCTCTCAAGATGCATTTGAAAGTCGCTTTTCTTTTGTTTTCTTATTCAGGCGTTCGAAATCAATCATGAATTCCATAGTTTGCGCAGCCACAATTAAAACCTTTTGCTTTTTATATTTTAAAAGTTACTGCGGAACAAGTGTAGTTTACGTCCCCCTGACGCAAAAGGGGACACTAACGAAAATATTACGAATTAACCTTACCAATCGTCAATTTATATATATATATATAAATTGACGATTGGTTAGGTTAAGTCCTAATATTTTCGTTAGTTTTAACCTTTTATTTGACTAGGTATACGCGGACAAAGTTGGGGAACGCAGACTACACTAGGATAATATCGGGGAAGGAACGTAAACTACACTTGCTCCGTTCTGGCCACTACTGTTACTGGATAATAATAATAATAATAATAATAATAATAATTTTTAACTATAAGTAGTCCATTTGTCCATCCTGTAGCCCACTTTCTCCAGTGACTGTAATGATGATACTTTTCTCATTTACTTTGAATATCGAGAGAGACCATGAATAAAATTAAGTAAAACCGGAATACATATTTACAATTCCCAAAGAACTGAATCGTATTTTCCGCCATCTCTTAATTTAATACTTATGGAAATAATTTAAAAATGGTTAAAAAAATTAAAGTTTCGCGAATTTGCAAGACGAAATTTGGGTAAATAAATTTCAAAACTTTATTTTCCAATTTTTGGGGTAAAATATTCATGATCATGAGCTCTCGAGAGTGAATTTTTCAAAAAAGGGATCTTTTGAGAATTTTAAACTTTGAAAATTTTACTTAATAAATATAAAATTTGTTCATGTTGAGCGAATTTTAAAGTACCTTTTTTTTTCCCCTCTTTTGCAAGAGAAGAATTTGGACTTGACACGCGTTTCCCAGATATTATTTTCATTATTTACTTCGACTCTTGAAATGTGTCTTTTTTTTTTTATTCGACTTTAGTTGCTCGTTTTTTTCTTTTTATTTTTTAACATTTTTTTTTTTTTTTTATATATGTTAAATGGATGGATATATAAATAGAGACGTAGGCAGATATATATATATATAATATATATATATATATTATATATATATGAATGATGCAACCCACAAGGGAAAAGAAAAAAAGAAAGGATCAACTGAAGAAAACGCACCTCAAGTCTAGAAAGGTGCGCTTTCTTCAGTTGGCCAAAATTGAGGTGCGTATTCTTCAGTTGCCACATATGAGTTAGTTTAACTGCATGGGTGCAGACGCAGCATGCTTAATTCATACTTAAATGAATTTATGTGGAGGGACAGATTTAGCAACGATGCCTTCAACAATTTTTGTATTCACATGTCTGAACAATACCCTGTTTGAATTCCTGTGACATTTTTTACTTCAAAATTTGGATCACCTGAAGATCAGGGTCCCCAGCCTTCTTTAGTTAGTTTTATAAGGCTAACTAACGAAAATATCACGACCTAACCTAACCAATCGTCAAGGGCGTACAGTTGACCTAACGATGGTTAGGTTAGGTCGTGAATTTTCGTTAGTTAGCCTTATAAGGCTAATTAAAGAAGGCTGGGGTCCCTAATCTTCAGGTGATCCCAAAATTTTTTAGAAATAATTTTTATGCAATAAATTATTATTTTAACCTTCCTGTAAAAATAAAAATATATTGTTGGTTTTCGTCGTCGTCGTGCCTAGGCAAGCTACGGCTTGGGACCGTAGCGCATCTATCCGGTATAGGTTAACCTGGATGATGTAGCCATAAGCACTGCCGCTGGTTAAGTGCCAACCAGTGATTATCTCACTAGCCGTATTGAGTCCGTTAGGCGAAACTGCGACAGTACCAAAGATGGAAAATATAACCCTTGGATTTCTATTATTTATTTGCAAAATGGACATGGTATTAGATTAAAATAATTATTTGAATATAAATAATTAACTGACAATTGTGATATATAATTAATTATGTTTACATACAATAAATAATACAGTATACATAAAATTAGTATTAATGTGGTTTACAATTGAATTATGATGGGTAACTAATTTAAAATGAATTTATAGCTATTTCCGAAATTCAAGACGGTAAAATTAACATTTATCTTGAAACTAAAATAAGAGTATTCACTACACACTCCCCCCACCAGAGAGGAAGTTCAAAGAGTTCCGAACGACACAGATTTCCCCTGGACCTTTTTGGTAGCTACATGTACCTCGCTTAAGGTTGATTCCAAAAACGCAGGCTTAAGACGATCGATAGAAACCTTGTCGACCTTGGAACCGCGCTGGATGAGAAATGATTTGCGCGTACGTCGGAGAACTTCATAGGGCCCGTCATATGGACATTGGAGAGGCCGTTTTGGGACAGGTACACGAACGAAAACGTGGGTGCAAGACTGGAGGGCTGGGGAAACAAAGATGTTCTGTTGGCTAGTCAATCGAGGGGAACAGGCTGAAGGGACTGCATGTGAGAGGAAAGTGTTTGAGCGAATTCCGTAGGATCACATGACTTATCCCCTGCAGTGAAGTAGCCACCTGGTAGCCGCAGTGTTGTTCCATAGACTAGTTCAGCCGCTGTAGTCTTCAGATCACTCTTAAATGCAGAGCGAATACAAGCAACACGAGTGGAAGCTTATCCATCCAATGGGAGTCTTCGTGACACATAAGGGATGACTTCAGCTGGCGATGGAAGCGTTCGACGAGGCCGTTAGCTTGCGGATGATACGCACAGGTATGCGCATGTACTGTACCCAACAAGCTGGTAAACTTCTTCCAAAGCGAAGACTCAAATTGGCGACCTTGGTCAGTGATGACTTTTGTCGGCAATCCAAATCTTGATACCCATCCATGAAGAAAGGCTCTTGCAACAGTGTCCGCTTGGATATCAGGAAGTGGGATGGCTTCAGGCCATCTGGAAAAGCGGTCGAGACAGGTGAGCAGATAACGTTGGCCTTGAATCACTGGAAGAGGGCCAACAATGTCTACATGAATTACCTCAAACGCTGGGATGGGGCGGAAATGCGTCAAAGGGGGACCTGGTGTGCCTTTGGACTTTGGCACGCTGGCAGGCAAGGCACGTTTTGGTCCAATGTTTGACATCCTTCCGCATCGAGGGCCAAACAAAGCGAGAGGTAACCAGGTGTTGCGAAGCACGGATACCAGGATGGGAGGGCTTATGAGATCCGTGAAGACTGCTTGTCTGTGACATGGAGGGACATAAGGGCGAATAGCAGCTGTTGATACTCGCAATAGAGGGGCACAGACAATCCTGGCATACTCATTTTCTTGAGGGAAAGTGAGTGAGTGGAGTCTTCTCTGAGCAGGTCTTGTAGTTCCGTATCCTTATCTTGATCCTGTGCAATAGCATTCCACAGTGTAGAGCTGAGGGTAACAGAAGTAATCTCTATTCTTGAAAGTGCATCCGCTGGAGTGTTCAAGACACCTTTGATGTGGCGGATATCTGTGGTAAATTGCGAGATATAATCGAGTTGCCTGATGACTCTGGGAGATGGTTACAGCTGTTTTTATTGAAGACAGTGACCAAAGGTTTGTGGTCGTAAAAACACAAAACTCTCGGCCTTCAAGGAAATGTTGAAAATGCTTCACGTTTAATAAATAGCAAGAAGTTCACGTCCGAAAGCACTATAACGCGTTTGGGCTGGCTGCAGCTTTTTCGAGTAAAACGCGATGGGTGCTTGTTGACCGTTAATGGTTTGTTCCAACACCCACCGATCGCAACATCTGATGCATCGACCGTCAGAGTTAGGGGGGCATCACTGATAGGAAATGACAGAGACAATGCACTATTGATAGCATTTTTGGCATTGTCGAACGCCTGTAAACTATCGCTACACCATACCAATTTCGTTACCTTGCGTTTTGTGTGGATCATAGCGTGTAGAGGAGCAAGAACACTGGCACAGTTTTTAATGAACTTGTGGTAATAATTTACCAAACCTAGAAACCGACGTAACTCACGCTGATTATTTGGCATAGGGTAATTTTTTATCACTTCACACTTGTCCTGAAGGGGGGTAATTCCGTGCTGCGAAATCGTGTGACCAAGAAATTCCAAGGTTGGCTGTGCAAACACACACTTAGATGCATTAATAGTAACACCGTATTGTTCTAAGCGTTGAAAGAGGAGTGAAAGATGTTCCTTATGTTCCTCTTCCGTTGAGCTGGCCACAAGCAAATCATCGATGTAGGCATAAACAAAGTCTAAGCCTCTGGTGACCTCATCTATAAACCTCTGAAAGGTTTGCGCAGCATTCCGTAGCCCGAACGGCATCTTCACAAATTCGAATAACCCAAATGGTGTACAAACTGCAGTCTTGGGAATATCCGAAGGCTCTACGGGAATGTGGTGGAAAGCCTTAACGAGGTCTATTTTACTGAAGATAGATTTGCCGTGGAGAAGAGAAGTAAAGTCTTGGACATTTGGTACCAGATATCGGTCCGGATGGTTGTCGAATTCAAAAACCGGTAATCCCCACATGGTCTCCAGTCTCCTGACTTCTTCTGGACCAGGTGTAGGGGAGAGGACCAACTGCTTTTGGAAGGTCTTATTATCCCAAGATCTATCATAAGCTGGAATTCCGATTTGGCAGCTTTCAGTTTGTCCGGGGCAAGACGTCTGGGTTTTGCAAACACAGGGGGACCTTTTGTTGTAATGTGATGGGTAATGGTGTGCTTAATGGTATCACCCATCTGCATCGGTTGAAGAATTCCTGGATATCGCTGGAAAAGGCACTGGTACATGGAATTAGGGGGAACGAGGGAAAGTGCAGAGTTCGAGGCGTCCGGAAGGGCAACCTGTTTGGCAAGAACAGAAAGCAGTGTGGCCTGGTCGCATAAGCGTCGCTTGTCAAGATCCACCAGGAGTTTGAAATGCTGGAGGAAATCAGCGCCGATTATTGGATGCTGCACTTGAGCACAGATGAAAATCCACTTGAAGGATCGGTGAAGGCCCAAGTTTAGTTCACGCGACTGAGTACCGTACGTGGGTATGCGTGAACCGTTAGCAGCGTATAGAGGCGGAGATTCCGAGTGCGTATGACCAGATTTTTGAGGGAATACACTGACTGACGCTCCGGTATCGACCAAGAAATTGACACCAGAGTTCCTGTCCTTTATGAATAACAGGTTGGCAGTGCGAGTACTAGACGCCATTAGGACTCGCTGCTGGGGTTTTCCGACGAAAAATTGCAAGGGGAGATGCACTTCCTAGCCTTCTTTCCAAATTTACAGTGGTAGAAGCAGATCTTCCCGGAACTCGAACGATGCCTCTTCGTAAATCTTGACCGAGAATGGCTTCTTTGCCGTTGATTTTGTAGCAGAGAACAAACGTGGTTGAGTTGTTGACTTAACTCTTCCACTTTCAACTCCAGTTCCGATTGTGTGTTCACGTTGTTGACCGGAGCTGTGTCAATCTCCACTACTTTGTCGGCAGTTTCTGCTAGTTTATCAACTGGAGTAGCAGGATCCATAGTGGCCAAGACACGCTGAGCTGATGGAGGAAGTTTCTGCAAGAACAACTGTCTAAAGATGTCCTTATCGAAGGTTTGTGCGCGTTCGCCTAGAGCGCACTGCATAGCCCTCAGCATTTGAGTGGGCTTACGGTCTCCAAATTCTTCTTTTGAGATTAACTGATGTAGTTTCTCACGCTCGGAGACAGTGGTGCGGCACAGGATGGCAGACTTTAGATCGTTGTATGGGTCCTCACTCGTGGAAGTAGACACGATGACGTCACGGACTTCAGAGATGATGCTCGCTGGTAGAGAGGACAAAACATGATCGTATTTTGTCCTGCTAGCGGTGATCCTTCCCAAGTTGAATTGTGATTCCACTTGGTGGAACCAACTAAATGGATCACCCGGCCAGAAGACGGGGAGCTTTACGCTCAAGTGGGAGATGGCACCAGCGTCGTCAGGCATCTTCTCCTATGCTTGCTGACGTACAAGCAAGACGACAAGTTACCAACGAGGAGTGGAGGTTGAGACGAGCGCAGGCACAGAGCGCACGGGCAGGGGTGAGGGGCAGAGGGCACGAGCGACGTTACAGTCTGGTCCTAGTCGCTCGGGTGAAGGGGGTGATGGGCACGAACGACGTTACAGTCTAGTCCTAGTCGTTCGGGTAAAAAGGGGGAATCCAACTCCGGGGTCACCAATTGTTGGTTTTCGTCGTCGTCGTGCCTAGGCAAGCTACGGCTTGGGACCGTAGCGCATCTATCCGGTATAGGTTAACCTGGATGATGTAGCCATAAGCACTGCCGCTGGTTAAGTGCCAACCAGTGATTATCTCACTAGCCGTATTGAGTCCGTTAGGCGAAACTGCGACAGTACCAAAGATGGAAAATATAACCCTTGGATTTCTATGTTTGTTTTTTCTGTTTAAGGTGCTTTCAACCCTGCTGGATTATTGACACCATTTTTTTTTTTTTGTAGAGAAAGGTGGTGAAAGAAGTAGTAGAAGAAATAAGGTTAGTCTATTATTTATTTGCAAAATGGACATGGTATTAGATTAAAATAATTATTTGAATATAAATAATTAACTGACAATTGTGATATATAATTAATTATGTTTACATACAATAAAATAATACAGTATACATAAAATTAGTATTAATGTGGTTTACAATTGAATTATGATGGGTAACTAATTTAAAATGAATTTATAGCTATTCCGAAATTCAAGACGGTAAAATTAACATTTATCTTGAAACTAAAATAAGAGTATTCACTACAATATATTCTGAAAGTTTTCTTTCTGAAACCTATTTCTACACTTTATCCATTTAAGGTGCGTTTCCTTCAGTTGGGTTAATTTGAGGTGCGCTTTCTTCAGTTGGTGTTTTTGAGGTGCGTTTTCTTCAGTTGATCCAAAAGGAAAAAGAAAAACGATGAGTTTGCATCATTCATTCATTTCACGTGTTTAATTGTGAAATTCATCCCATATATATATATATGCTGCAAACCCACAAGGAAAAAGAAAAACGATTCCAAGGCCTTTCGTTATGTTGAAAAGATGAATACATTATTGAGTGATCGTGACACGTATAAACCTCTAAATAGAGACCCATTGGAGGATGTTAATAAAATGGTTAACAGAAAATTAAGATAAATTTAAAAAAATAACTATAATGGGCTTCCACAGCAGTTTCTTAGTATCAATCCGTCACTACCTTATCTTTACGGCTTAGTAAAAACACACGAAGTTAATAATCCCATGAGGCCTATTGTTAGCTCAGTGGGCTCCGTAACCTATAAGCTATCAAAATGGTTAGTTAGTTTATTAACGCCGTTAGTTGGCTCTATTTCTGAGTCACATATTGTAAATAGCATGTATCTTATTGACAAACTGAAGTCCCCTAATGACCCTAATTTCAAATTGGTAAGCTTCGATGTATGCTCGCTATTCACAAAAGTCCCTGTTGATGACCTACTTGATTTTTTAAAAGATAAGATCTCTGATTATTCTTTCCCTGTTCAACACAACACTCTTATTGAGTTAATTAAGCTTTGTGTCAAAGATTGTAAATTTCAGTTTGAAAATAAGTTTTATGCTATGTCGTTTGGATTGGCTATGGGAAATCCCCTTTCACCTGTACTAGCTAATTTATATATGGAATTTTTTGAAAGTAAAATTTTGCCTACGATTGTTAATTTTAACCTGGTTTGGTACAGGTATATAGATGATATTTTATGCCTTTGGCCTAATAATTTGGATGTGGACTTATTTCTTGGTAGCCTCAACAATTTAGTCCCATCTATTAAGTTTACAGTTGAAAAAGAAAATGATGGAAGCCTACCTTTTCTTGATCTAAAAATTTGGAGATGCTCTAATCAGTTCAAATATGAAGTCTACCGTAAGCCTACTAATAATAACTCTTATGTGCATTTTTATTCTGACCATCATCCTTCGATTAAATCCTCTATTTTCTCTGCTATGTTTCTTCGAGCATTGAGAGTTGTCAGTCCTGAATTTTTAGATTCCGAGTTATGCAATATCATGAATATTGGTACTAAATTATGTTATCCTATTTCATTTTTAGATAAGTGTCTTAAGAAAGCCAAGAATAGGTATTATAATAATGTAATTGTAAAGGAATTTCAGCGTAAAAATATCCTTAGCCTACCTTACCATGTTAATTTTCAATACCTTCCAACTGTACTTAAAGCAATTGGCATTAATGTAATCTTTAAGTATAATAATACTGTTAAATCACGCCTAATAAAGAATAGCCCTGATAATGTTGTTGGTTGTGTGTATTCGATCGGATGTACACAATGTAACTCAGTATATATAGGCCAAACCGGTAAAACGTTATATATTAGGGTAAAACAGCATAAATATGCTTGTAGAACAGCTAATAATTCCAATGCTTTATTTAACCATATGTATAGCTGTAACCATAGCATCAAGTGGGATAGTTCTAAAGCGCTTGTTAAAAACAGAGATATAATAGAAAGAAATATTCTAGAATGTGCATTTATTCATTTTAAAAACAATTTCAATAACAGTGCGGGGACGTATAAAATTGACGATATCATGTTAAAATTTCTTTTGCCTCTCATTAACCCTTGTTAAGTATGTGCTAATTGTTTTGTTTTTCCTGTACGTTGTATATATTTATGGGCATCTCGCCTTTTATCTTCATTCCCTGACGAGGTGTAGCTTTGAATACACGAAAGGCCTTGGAATCGTTTTTCTTTTTCCTCGTGGATTTGCAGCATTCATTCATTTCACGTGTTTTATTGTGAAATTCATCCCATATATATATATATATATATATATATATAAATTATTTCACGAAAGTAACAAGTGAAAAATATTTATGATGAATAAAACCACGAAGGAAAGGAAACACAGAATGGTGCTCAAGCGCTTTCGTCTAATGACATCCTCAGGAACACTGAAGTACATAAAGAGTTACAGCCTATATATAGGTTACAGAAAAAAAAAAAAAATAAATAAATAAATAAAAAATTATATATATACATATATATATATATATATATATAAACGGAGAGGTAAAAATAAAATTAAACATTAAAGGATTGTGGGAGGAGCATACAAATTTGTAAGAAAAACTACCGATTTTTAGCACAAGATCAAATGAATTGTTTCCAACCAATGTTATAGATATAATTTGAAAAATAAAAGTTATTAGAGTAGCATACAAGTTTACCAAAGATTTAGCGTTCTACCCTTCTTATCTAAATCTGTTCTGAAGGAATTCAAAACAACAGGATCGAGTTGAAAAAGACCTTTGCTTATGTTGAAGTTATTTGTAAGTTGGATAATGGCAGACTCAAGAATATTTCTATTAACAATGTTGCAAGAGTGAAATAAAACTGAAACATTATTCCAATCAATACAGTGGGATAACTCTGACAAATGGACAAAAAGGGCACTGAACGACTGTCCTGTTCTAACGGAATATTGATGTTGTTTTATACGTGTGTGCAAATCCTTTCCCGTCTGCCCTATGCAAAAGGAATCACATTGTTTACAACCAATTTTATAGATAATGCCTGAATTATTGGTAGGGCTATTTTTACTATGATATTTTTCACAATATTGTTATGTGAAAATACTCCATTAATATTCAAAAGTTTAAGTACATTAGCAATGCCTATAAAGCCCGGGAAAAATGGAAGTACTAAAATATTTTTTGACAAAGTACGAGTGTTATTATTCACACGATAGAAAGTTCGTTTTGCCTTGTTGAGACAAGATTCCATGTTGTGTGTGTGTGTGTGTGTGTGTGTGTGTACGTACATACATATGTACATACATACATGGAAATACCACCTATGAACACACGTGAATTTGCAAAAACGAAAAATTAATTCCCATCATGATTTGAGCCCAGAACTTGTAACAAGAAGTCACGGCGATACCATTGAATTGCGATAGGGTTAAAGTTGACACAATCTGACGAGTTCTTATGCCCGAGGGAAACACAACGCTTTTTTGCGTTATGGGGCGTTTTCCTGCAGCTGGCTCGAGTGCGGGGGCTGGCAAACAAAACACCTCTGGACGGAGAGGAAATAGGGGAGGGAACGCGTAAGATCTCGCCATTTTGTGTCGACTTTCAACCTTGTCGTACACTGTAAAATCTGTGTTTAGAATTTACATGGCAAAAACAATCTAAACACACGTAAATTTAAAACATACATGTGTATGATGTGTGCTATTCTAAAGCAGTCTTAAATTAGAGGTTCAGTTTTCCTAAACACCGTTATTTGAGGCCTAATAACAAGTATTTAGACTCTAAAACACAATATTTGCAAGCGCCGTTGAGTCATTTACGAAAACGATATGTACAGAGTGTATTTAAGGAATGATTAAAAATTTGATATTACTACGTTAGCTCATGCGCCTTATCCTGTCTGACAGCTAAAATTTGTGGATTAAAGGAAAAGTGGTCGAAGAAGTGGTTCTGCAGCAATTAATTTAAAGCAACTTGATTTCGGTTTATATTATATTATATTTCCAATACTACAAAGTGTAGTAAGTTTGGATCACCTGAAGATCAGTGCCCCCAGCCTTCTTTAGTTAGCCTTATAAGGCTAAGTAACGAAAATATCACGACTTAACCTAACCAATCGGCAAGGGCGTACAGTTGACCTAACGATTGATTAGGTTAAGTCGTGATATTTTAGTTAGTTAGCCTTATAAGGCTAACTAACGAAGGCTTGGGGCCCTGATCTTCTGGTGATCCGTAAGTTTTATATATAAACAAGTTTGATAGAGTCGTATAGATTAAGTGTAAAATGATAAAACGCACGAGTATGGCTACGAATGAATATATGTTTTAGGAATATACGATATGGCACATCATGAGTTAACTCTGTATTTAAATCTAATGAAAAATAATAATGATTGTAGTTGTTTAGCTTTCTGTGTAATATCTATTAGGTCATAATGACGGAGGGGACCTAAATTTGTAAAGTACTCGGATCACCTGAAGATCAGGGCCCCCAACCTCAATTACCAAATGATATCTTCATTAAAACTAACGAAAATATCACGACTTAAACTAACCAATCGTCAAAGGCGTACAGTTGACCTAACTGGGCATTGAATTTAATTTATTATTATATTTGGTACTGTAAAGCAAAAAACAAGAATACATGTGGGCCCTGATCTTCACGTGATCCAAGTACGCTTTCTAATTGTTCTTTGTTTCATTTTAGGAGTGTCAAAGCATGAATATAATTAGGAAATAAAGAATTTTAACTAATAAAGTCTTACTTTCATCCTTTCTTTAAACACAATTAGATTTTTGACGATGTTGAAAAAAGTGGGGATCTTTTCCGTTTTGGGGCTTGCAGCGAATTTTAATGAAAATCGGTATACTAATGTAGTTTTGGTCACTGATTTAAAAAATAACTTTTTTTCGAGAAATGAAAAACAAACATGGTAGAGCACTTTAAATAATTAATGTGTTTTTAACGAAAATATCATGACTTAACCTAAACAATCGTCAAGGGCGTACAGTTCACCTAACCTGGCATTCAATTAACCTAACCGGGCATTAAATTAACCTAACTGGGCATTAATTCTTGATTTTTTCTGCTACTTTTACAGATCTGCCGGGATCCTTCAATAAACGTATTCTTCGTAAAGTTGCACTTTTTACCATTTGACCGACGCTTTTGGCAACGAAAGAACTGGGTATTTTTATCAAAGGAACACACTTTCCCACACTTAGAGCAATTTTTCATAAACATTAGCAGTTTGTGACTCTGGCTAAATTTAACACAATCCTCTGTAACTAGTTTAAGCTAGTTAAAACACATATTAATTATTTAAAGTGCTCTAATATGTTTGTTTTTCAGTTCTCCAAAAAAAGAGTTATTTTTTAAATCAGTGACCAAAACTACATTAGTATACCGATTTTCATTAAAATTCGCTGCTAGCCCCCAAACGGAAAAGTCCCAAAAGTGTGGCCAGAGAGATGTTAAAAAAAAAGTGTTTGGAAGTGAAAAGCCGTTTAGCATTGATGAACACCTATTAAACGAGTCTTCTACGTAAGTACCATAGATTTGAAACATGCTTAGATATTTGACGGTGTGGAAAACGTGGAGGCAGAGAAGTGTTTAGAAAAGTGTTTATACATTAAACACCGTTTTTACAATGTAACTCAGTGGTACCCAGACATGGGCAGTAAATACTTTAGATGTATTTAAATAATAAATACATTACTTGAAAATAAAAGTAATTAAATACTAAATAAAATACAGGTTTTCAGAAAGTATTTAAATACTAAATACATTACTCCTAAAATGTATTTAAATACATTTCAAATACAATTTAGATAATTTTCAAAAAGCACATAAAATCACTAACATCAGCTTAGAGTCAAATAAAAACGAGAAGTCGCAGAAGTAGACGCTGCAATTGTTTTATGGCACAGAAGACAAAGTCTTCACTTCACTACCATCTTTGGAAGTTATTTGGAAATACTTTCCATCAAAAAGTGGGTGCAGGTGTGATTCGCTATTTTTATTTTCACTTCCACCATCAACAACTTTTATTTTACCACCTTCTTTTCCACCACTTCCACTTGCTGCAGCCATGTTACAAATGTTGTCCTCGTCTAATATGATCAATAGGCTAAGGCTAATTGCACAGTTAGCGCTGAACTTTATACAACTACAAATGACGATGCCTCAGGATAGACTGCCGGCTGCCGCACTGCAGCTGTGAGTCTGTGACAATCGCCACTAGAGCAGGTTGGAAGTTCCATTTTTCAAAGTGCTTCCAGAAAGTTCCAGCCTGCTGAGCCTGGAACTTTCTGGAAGCACAAGCACCTTGAAAAATGTTTTACTGTGTTCTGTGGTACCAGTTAAATACTGGGTGGTTAGTACTGTACAATGTACATCCTCGCAAAATTGAACAGTTCACAAAAAAGTATTTTAAAACTGTATTTAAAAACAGGTATTTACAAATACTAAATACTTTTCAAAAGTATTTAAATACGTAATTAAATATATTCTCCAAAAAGTATTTATAAATACATGTATTTAAATACGTATTTAAGTATTTTCAAATACATTACTGCCCATGTCTGGTGGTACCGCCCATGCATAGGCGGATCCAGAGGGGGTTGGGCCACCTGACTTAATTGAAGTAACGTGGGCATAAGCATTCAAACGTTTTACCTAATTTCGTTTAACTAGGATGTATGGGGCCTCCAAATTAATCCCTGTTGCTTCAATTAAGCCCGGTGCTCCCCCCCCCCCCATCTGGATCTGCCCATGCGCCCATGACTCCTAGTTAATGGTCTTGGGTTCGAATCCTAGTAGAAGATAATTTTGCATATATACATCCATACATACACAAAGAATGATAAGAATTTTGGGGAAAGGCATCACCAAACTGAATGGCAACTGAGGTGCCCTTCAATTTTGGCGAAACTTTTTTACGATGAGCATTTAGAGGTTTTCTTAATTTTCGATCGAATGTTACCCTCAGATGCTGGAACACTCTTAAACACTCAGATGCTGAAACACTCTTAAACAATCAGATGCTGGAACACTTAAACAATCAGATGCTGGAACACTCTTAAACAATCAGATGCTGGAACACTTAAACAATCAGATGCTGGAACACTCTTAAACAATCAGATGCTGGAACACTCTTAAACACTCAGATGCTGAAACACTCTTAAACAATCAGATGCTGGAACACTTAAACAATCAGATGCTGGAACACTCTTAAACAATCAGATGCTGGAACACTCTTAAACAATCAGATGCTGGAACACTCTTAAACAATCAGATGCTGGAACACTCTTAAATATTTAACGAAAATAACTTGATATAAGTTTTATTTTGAATTTGTAAAATATCGCATTTCATGCTGAAATCATGTTTTTATGCTCATTACTGAAGTTAGATGGTGTAGTACCAGTGCAAAAACGCAAAGTTTTTCCGGGTTTAGGGGGAGGGATGGCACTTAAAAGAACTTTTTAAAATCATTTTTAATCCCTTTAATCTACCAAGGGTCTCATCAGTGTTTTTAATCCGTTCTCTAACGTGAATGACCTAAAGCAGATTGTACAGCACCCTACTCGTATCCCCGATCGTCTTGGAGATAAGTCCAACATTCTGGATTTATTTCTAACCACTCATTTTTCTTCTTAATCTGTCAAATATTTTTTTCCATTGGGTTCCTTCAGCCACAATCTTATATCTGTTTCCTCTCCTATCACTCTAGTTCGGTATTTGGATCCTCCCAACAGGAGACGTCTTTGGCACTTTGGCGCCGCCGATTGGGAGGCCCTTAGGCAATACTTCTTTGATTTCCCATGGAACGATTATAGTTTCCATAGCTGGGGATCCTCCGACTGCGCTGAGTGCATCACGGAGGTGATTCTTTCGGGCATGGAGGTGTACATTCCACATTTTTTTCCTACCACTAATGCAAAAAAAAACCTTAGTTTAAATTTGTTTGTTCTGGTGTTGTTCGCAAAAGAGAGAAGGCTTTCAGGAGGTGCCATCGCCATCTAACTTCTGACTCTCACTCTGTTTATATTTCTGCTTGGAATCGTGCAGAATCTGTTCTTCGATTCCCCAAAAATTCCTTCATCAGAAAAAATGTGAAAACCAACTTCTTTCTGGCATCTGGACAAGAACCTCTCCAGCAACTTTACTTCTTTCCCCTCCTCTTTTCCATTCCGACGGCTCATTTGCTGTCTCTTCTCCTGATAAAGCCGAACTCTTCGCTCAAACTTTCGTCTCCAACTCAACCCTGAGCAATTATTGCTGTTCCTCCATCTCCCTCCAACCCTGATTTAATTATGTCTAAAATTAGAATCTTACAGAGATACTTTTTCTGTCATATATGGGATCAACTTTAGGAAGGCGTGCAGTCCTGATGGAATCCCTTCTGTTGTTCTCAAGAACTGTTTCTGTGCTAACACCCTGCCTAGGCAAACTCTTTCGTCTTTTTCTTTCATCTAGTACTTTTCATTCCTGCTGGAAGGTCGCTTTCATTTAGTCTGTCCCAAAGAAGGGTGACTGCTCTCAACTGCTCTTGTGTTGTGAATCATACATGGCATAAGACAAAGTAGGTGGTGAAACTAGGGTCCATTTTGAGTGCATTAATGGAGACTTCGCATTCTTTAAACCATTCTATTCGTTTATTGTTTACTTATAATTTTCTAACTATGTACTTTGTCATGCATAATTATGTGGAAAAAATAAAGCTATGAAGTCACCAATATCTTCAAATGTTAATTAAAACATCAAAGTTATTTTTTAAAACATGAATATAAATAGGCTTAGTGGCCCAGTGCATGCTTTTAAACTTTCATGATGTGAGGTCTAGAAAAATTCATACATGATCTGGCAACATTACCAGTCTGAAAATTCGCGGGTGACGGTGCCAGCAGCAGCCAGCTGACTCAGTGTCAACTTTTCTGTCTTTTTGTTTTCACAGATTTGTGGACTAATAATCTGGTTCAATTTATTTTTTGTCTGAGAGGCGTTGTCATAATAAATACAAAGTTGGTAGAGCTTTTTAAAAACATTTTAATTCAATATACTTCTGTGCTTGTAAATCAAGTATGTAATGCTAGTAAATTTACAGCATTAAAATCAAACACTTGATCTGTTCAGTTTATAATTTATAAGATAGAATTTGAATGAGTAGGGTGGCTCTGAAAACCTCAACAAGAAATGAAGAGAAATATTTTGAAAAGTTAGAATAGCCAGTATAAATTAACTAGGTAGGACTAAATTGAAAGACCTTCAGTTCCTTCATAGCTACACAAGGTAATAGATTAACTTGGAGAAAGCTGGTGATGCAGGTCACATAGGCCTCTTAAGTCTGAGAGTTTTTTGGGGGGGAATATCTTTGGAATATTTTTTTTTTTTATGCAGGAAGAAGGGCCCAAGGGCAAATGCCTTCAAAAATGCCTCATCCCCTTAGAGGAGGAAGAGAGCCAAAATCAAGGGCCAAGGTTTTCAAAAGGTCTGGAAACTGCATTTGAAAGATTGGAGGTAATATACCGGGGGAAAGATGGATGGAAGAAGGTTGTTTCAGAGTTGACTGGTTGAATTCATACAACTTGCTTTGGAAGTAAAGCCCCTGAATTTAGGACAAGGATTCCCTGATTTTGCAGCACCTGATACAGTTCGACAAGCTCTTTCTGATTGCTGTACTGATGATGAAAATGTTCTGTACAATCAATATACAAGAGGCTTTGTAAGTTTAAAATGGTAGGCAGTGGATTTCCGAATTGGCCAACTAGGCCATGGCCTAGGGCAGCAGCTCATGGTGTGGTGGCAAATTTGTCACTAAATTTTCTAACTATGTACTTTGTCATGCATAATTATGTGGAAAAAATAAAGCTATGAAGTCACCAATATCTTCAAATGTTAATTAAAACATCCAAGTTATTTTTTAAAACATGAATATAAATAGGCTTAGTGGCCCAGTGCATGCTTTTAAACTTTCATGCTGTTCCTCCATCTCCCTCCAACCCTGATTTAATTATGTCTAAAATTAGAATCTTACAGAGATACTTTTTCTGTCATATATGGGATCAACTTTAGGAAGGCGTGCAGTCCTGATGGAATCCCTTCTGTTGTTCTCAAGAACTGTTTCTGTGCTAACACTCTGCCTAGGCAAACTCTTTCGTCTTTTTCTTTCATCTAGTACTTTTCATTCCTGCTGGAAGGTCGCTTTCATTTAGTCTGTCCCAAAGAAGGGTGACTGCTCTCAACTGCTCTTGTGTTGTGAATCATACATGGCATAAGACAAAGTAGGTGGTGAAACTAGGGTCCATTTTGAGTGCATTAATGGAGACTTCGCATTCTTTAGACCATTCTATTCGTTTATTGTTTACTTATAATAAATTATATAAACTTCTTGCAATGACAGAACAGAACAGTTTAGTTTTTAACCAAATTTTTGTAAAAATTTATCATCCCTATAAATTTTCTTAACCTACGTAGTATTTTATGGGTTGGGAATCCTAGGGTTGCTTTTAGATTCTCAATTAACCTTTTACCGACGAATGGTACAAATTGGTAATGTTTCAAATAGACGCACTCATAAGTTTTTCTATACAAAAATTCAATGGATTTATCACACAACAAAGATATTTCAGCTCCGAATCTATTATTGTTAACATGCAGCTCACCTCTAGCTAGCTCAGAGAGGCTTGCTATGCATTATATTTACGGAGGAATGAAAACACCCCGTCACTGTAATCGAAATTTTTGTCAGATTTTTTCCAAATGTTTCGTATATAAATCCCAATTATTTTAATCGCAACAAAAGACACCGAATTCATGAATATAAATCCTGTTTTTATTTGTGAAGGGTTTAATATAAAATCGGGACAAAATAATTTTTATTTTCGGGATAAGTTCCCTTCAAATATTAGAAATGCGTATGGAATAGGTTAAATCTAAATGCAGAGAGAGAGAGAGAGAGAGAGAGAGAGAGAGAGAGAGAGAGAGAGAGAGAGAGAGATTGGTACTCGGAAATCGACTGCATTGTTTCATTTAAAAGTTTCTCGCAATACTACCGAGGATTTACCGAGGAGCCGCAAGGCAGCAATTAGGAGCTGCAATTAGCACACTCTGATATCAAATGGAATAGCGTAGAAGTAACTTTAGCAAAGCTATAATTTCTGTTTATTTCGTTTTCGCATCGATGAATCAGTTTGGGATTTTGACTCAAGTGTACAGTCATGTTGCCTTTTATCAAAGTCTCCCATAGGTTAGGATGCTCCAGCGCCCTTTGGCATCAAACCTTTGGAGCCATTTATAATATATATATCGAGAAAAGAAAAATTGTTTTTATTTTTTAATAACTGTTTCTGTGAGTTAAAATATACACTTTGGTCTTCTTTTAATGATAAACATTTTCAATATGTTCACCAATTTGATTAACCTCTTTTGGACCACTGAGTCGAATGTGTACCGTTTCCCATACACTCAGTCATAACTTAACTCTACAAAAACTTCAGTCGTAAAGAGGTTAACGTGCTCTGAAAATTTAAATATTTCGTACAAAAGTAATTTCTAACTGTTACCCAGGAAGATTTGGGTACGACTTCCCTGGCCCGGATACTCCCCCTTCATTTTTGCGATTATTTTTTAAAAATTTATTTAAGGACAAAGTCTACAGAAATAATTCAAGGTCGGTTGATCAGCTATAAAACGAAATCGCAACTGTAAAAATGGAATAGCAGAAGATATTTTAGCAAGACCTGTTCAAAATTCCAGAGTACGTTTAAATTAAATTATTGAGGTCAATTGTGATTAATCGAAAAAGTTTTCCATTGGAAAAAATTGGCATAAAAAATTATTTTACACACACACACCACACACACATATATATATATATATATATATATATATATATATATATATAATATATAATATATATATATATATATATATATTAATAATAATTAATTATTAAAAAATGAAAACAGTCAGTCTTTCCTTGAAATCTCTACCTATATATATATATATATATATATATATATATATATATATATATATATATACACACACACATAAAATTGCATTAAATCTGAATTCATGTTGTTTACGGATGTGAAGTAAAAACATCATTCATAACTTAAGAGAAAAATGAATATTTTTGCCTCTTATTTTTTGGACATTTGCTCACAATTAATAAGGCAATGAATGATTATAAGTACATAGAGGAAATGGAAAAGCATAAAGGTAAATATTAGATAAGCGCAAATCCATTGTAATTGAAAGGTGATGTTGCATGTCAAGAGGAAAGAGAGGGTCTTCTTGAATGCCAGATAACATTAAATAAATTACGTTCTCTACCTGAACCTTTGTCAGCTGTCACAGTTTATGGATTTTAGGCTTTAGAATATTATTAAGGAAAACGTGCAAACATTGTTCTGCAATACAGTGTGACATTGTTATTTCGTGTTATGTAATAAAGATTTTTACATTCAGCACTTCTCTATTTGGTTTTCTGGTATAAAAATTGTCGCTGAAACGTCTGTCTTTCAAAACTCAGGTGAGAGCATTTCGTTACTATGTTATTCACAAATGCAGACACATCTAAATATACGAGAGGCGTTCCGGACCACAAACTGCCAAGCTGCCAAAATTTAAAAAAAAAAACGTAGAAATGTAATAATGAATGTAATAATTGATGTTAACAACGTAACTTTTGTGTTTTAATTCTTAAAATATGGTTTCCTCCTATAAAGAATTACATCCGTTCACATTGACTCTTTAGTGTACATCTTCTTATGTTAATTCTATACCATGAATGTTACCTAAATATTTCATTTAAAAAATCTATCAAATTTGGTAGAATATCTCGTATGAAATGAGAAATATAATTTTCATTTTTCAAAAAAATAGAAGCAAGAAGAGATTAATAAAACGGAGTCGCTCTCAAGAAATTAGAATGATTAGAGAAGATAAAATGAAATTAAACTTTGAGCTTTAAAATTTTGAATAGTATATAGGCAGAGGAAAGAAAAAGGTGGCAAGAGATCCAAACTTTTGAGATGAGGAGGAATAAAAATGCTTGAAATTTAGGGATGCTGCATTTCCGAGGGGACCGTAAAGGAATGTACGAACATGGGAACTGCGTTCGAATGGGAAAAGTATACTACACCTGAGAACAAACTTGGATGTTCGATATTCATAGCGAATTTCATGTAATTCCTGCAGTAATCGACTGTATTAATGATTTCATAAAGTGAAGTAAAATTCAATATCTTTGTCGATGAGAAGTTGAGATAAAGATGTATTTCTTACATCAGAATTGATGTTTGAATTAGTGTTAAAAGATTATGAAAATGTGTGTCTTCATGGAGACGTTGATTTGCCCTTATTCTGAGATAAGTTCGGGTAAAAAATTTATAAGGAGTTATAGGGACAAAAGGAAGCCTCAGAGACCATGTGGTCCACTCAAGGAGGTTCCCGCTATTAAACTAGCGTATTTCTGATTATTCTAGCAGTAGTAGAAAAATGGATAGAAAAGCATAAGGCTCTCTCCCCACCCTTTACTCCCTCCCTGTCAGAGGCAGGTATGGAGAAAGGTTGAACACAATATACCTTGACCCTGAAAAAAGTAGCCGTTGTATAACCTAACATAATAATGTATTTGTGCTGATCTTATATCAACTACTTGGTATCGTCACAAAAACTTGGAACACATGTTTTTATTTTATACAATATATTTATAGCTCTATTTACCTAAGTATAGGGCCAACGAAGACCACATGGCCCAGTAAAAGCTAGCCTCAAAAGGATTAAGCAAACTCTCCATGTCTACACCCATATACGCGCAAGGCCATCACATTGGCAAAGTGATGAAACGCTTCTACAGGAGGGGGTTGAAACAGGAACTGAGAAAGGAAATCCGATTTTCCACACCATGCCCTTACCTTTTACATGCACCCAGAACCAAGAGGAGGAAAAGAAAAACAAGAAATATGGACGACAGAAACGCATCTTTACCTCACCTAATCCATGCCATGCACCTTTTTTTAGTTTTTGTTCACTCGGAAATTATGTATTTCTACAAAATACTTATTTAGTCTATTAACAACGCAGGTAAGTGTGTGAGCGGGTTTTCTGTAATTGGATGTTTGTCATGTGTACGTGTCTGCCAATTCTTTGACTGTCGCCGAGTTTCAACTTGGGTCTCACGCCATGAAAGGTGTTTATGCAGCAAGAAATATGTTGAGTCGTTAATACTTCTTGTGTTCTGCCACCACAAGAATAGAGAAACTCTCTTTCCGGCGAGGAATATCAGTGGGAAGTCCTTGTATCTATCCTGTTGTATTTGCCCCTTATGGTGAATAAAAGTGTCTCGTCGGTGATCACTCGTTGTTGCTACGGCGAATTTAAGTGTCTCCCACTTAGAAGTGCTTATGAAGCAAGTGAAAAAAAATGAGTTGCTTGATGGTTGCTCATGTTATGTGATGCACAATCAACCAGCGACGTCTCTCTAAAGTGCGAAAGAGAGAGAGAGAGTATGCTTATGTAGCTTACACTCTAATTACTGTTACGCGTAATTTGTTCGTAACAATTTCACAATTATTTGTCAGTAGTTTTGATGTAACTTACGTGTAACACTACTTAACGTAACTTTCCCCCCCTCGTTCCCATAATTGTTTTTTGTCAGTAACTTTCATGTCACACTTTCGTAAAAAATATGTAATTAAACACTATTTTGAAAGGAAAACAAACACACAAATCGGTACACATAAGATTTAATAATCATACACGACATAAACAATACATGAAAATAAATAAAAACAATTAAAATAAAATACAGGGTGGTCCACGAATTCTGAACATATTTTATTTTTAAATATCTGTATTACAACTGAAGTTAATTACGTGATACACAATGAAAGGCAAGATTATTATCTGGAGATTTGTTTTCTTGAGATACACATGCGACTCCAGGTGTTTTCAGTTACCAAAAATAACACTCTTCAAATGTCTTTTATCTCTTTTTCACACATTCCCTGAATCAAACCAAGACACTGTTCATTGTTGAGACTAGCATTTCTCTCGTGACATCCTCAATGCACTGACGAATATTGTGTTTGAGGTCTTCTAGAGTTTGCGGTTTATTCCGAAAAACGGCTTTTCATGTGATCCCGTAATAAACAATCTGTTACACTCAATTCTGGTAACCTCGCGGGCCAAGGAATATCGGCAAATCTTGAAATTATTGCTTGTCCAAAATGATGGTACAGTAATGCCATTACATCTCTTGTAATTCTCTAGTTCTCATTCTTTTGCGACGAAGTTTTGGCAAGATGTAATGTAATAAAAAAATATTTATCTTATCAAAGTAATTATTTTCGTCTTTCAAAATACTTAAAAATAATGATTCATTATATACCCCTAAAACTGATAAATTTAATTGGATTGTCATTATGGACAAAAATAACTACATTATTAATAAGAATACTTTACTTTATGATCATGATACTTGTAAACTTTTAAGCAGAAGTCCATTGGAGGACGTCCATAAAATGTTTAGTAGAAGATTAAGACCTATTAAAAATATAATTACAGTGGCTTTTCCAAGAGACTTACTGATAACTCCGTAAACTCCACAACTTAGAAGCTATCTAAATAGTTAGTCAGCTTATTAACTCCTTTAGTTGGTTCTGTTTCTAAATCCCATACTGTAAATAATATATATATCTTAACAAACTAAAGTTTCCTAATTATCCTAAATTCAAACTGGTTAGTTTTGACGTACAGTATTTTCGTTATTTACTAAAGTCCCTGTTGATAACATGCTTCATTTTCTGAACGATAAGATATGAGAGTATTCTTTCCCTTTTTGGAATACAACATATCTATTGAATTAATTAAGCTTTGGGTCGAAAGGTGTAAATTTCAGTTTGAAGATATGTTTTATGTTACGTCGTTTCAACTGTGGCACTGAGGAATCCCCTCTCACCTGTGTTAACTAATTTATACGTATATGGAATTTTTGGAAATTAGAATTTTACTTTCTTTTGTAAACTTCAACGTGGTACTTGTAGATTATCTCCCCCCTACCAATTTTGACAGAATATTTTCGTTAAAACTAAAGAAAATATCACGACTTAACCTAACCAATTATCAAGGGCGTACAGTTGATCTATTAGTAAATAGTAAATACTATTCCAGAAACAATGTTATAATTAATAATAGATCAACTGTATGTTCTTGATAATTGGTTAGGTTAAGTCGTGATATTTTCTTTAGTTTTAACGAAAATATTCTGTCAAAATTGTTGATTTGTGAAAATATTGGGTATGGTCAAGGATAGGGTATATGCAACAAAACGTCGTAATGTCAATGATTTAAAAGAAAGAAATTCCACTGTTAATTTCCAGTGTAATTATGTAAAAATAACCCCAAATAAAAAAACATCACAGGTTACTGTGGTTTGTAGTTATTTTTTTTTATACCATTACAGTGGTAACAGACTTATGAATCACCCTGTATATTATTATTAATTTGTTATTATTTATTGACTTTTATAATCAAATCAGAACATGTTGGAAAAAAACAAAGGTGTTTATTTACTTTTGTTAACCGTCTGTATATTCTGCCTCTTGCCTTTCCCCTTCATTTCCAGATGAGGTGGATAGTATTGTTAAGTACATGAAAGACCTTATAATCGCTTTTCATATCTTGTGAATGTACATTTTATATATATATATATATATATATATATAATATATATATATATATATATATAATATATATATATATCCCAGGGAGCACAAACCGTTAGAACAAAAGTCCGATTCTTTAGAATATTATCAAGAATTCGTGCGAATATCGTGACAATCAGTAGCCTACGAAGTCGTAGAAGTGTCAGATTTTGTCATTTATGACACCGATGCATTTTTATGGATGAAAAAGATGATAAAAAATAAATGTATGATAAGTTGAATACAAAGCTAGTTTATTATTATATACGTATATGTGGGATGATTTTCATACTTAAACACGTGAAAAAATGAATGATGCAAACCTACAACGAAAAAGAAAAAAATATTCTAAGGCCTTTCATGTATTCAACAGTAACACCTCGTGAGGGAATGAAGGTAAAAGGCAAGATGACCAAAATATATATCTACTGTATGTACATTAAAACAAAGAAGTAAAAAAGATTAGCACAAGGTTAACAAGCACTGATTAAAGACAAAAGACATTTTAACAAGATAATGTTAATTTTATGCATTCCTGAACTGTCATTGAAATTATTTTTAAAATGGATGAATGCACATTTTAGCATATGCCTTTCAATTATATCTTTGTTTTTGATGAGAACTTTAGAACTCTCCCACGTAATACTGTGATTACACCTATACATACAGTTAAACAATGCCTTAGCTTCTGTAGATCTGTGGGCTAACCTTAGAGTGGATCTTAGGGTTTTTGTTAGCCTTAGCTTCTGTAGATCTGTAGATCATAGTATTAAGTGGGAGAGTTCTAAATTACTAAGATCGTGCTGCAATTTACCCTTAACTAGTAAACTAATTACTTTACCTGCACTTTCAGGATCGTGAGCAAATTTATAAATTTTAGTAGTAGCAATTCGTCCCATATTTACAAATTCCAATCCTTATAAGATTGAAATATACTTTTAGGGTGATAATACATGCATATGGATCATATTTACATAATCCTCTTGTGTATATAAGACTCACAACTCACCAAGTTCTTTAATTCACTATTTTTCATGTCCGGCCATTATTGATTTTGTGAAATTCAATTTCGTTTGTTCTCACTCTCTCTTTCATGGTTGTTTTGGTTTCCATGTTTCCATCATTACTCTCGTCGTCTGGGTTAATAATTGTTTTTGTATGAATGGTGTCCTTATCATCATTATCATCATTAAAATTAATTATGTTGAGCCTCGTATTTTCATTGTTGATACTCTTAACTTGTATTTCTCCGTTTAACTTTAGAGTAACATTTGTAATCCTTTTTGTCTCGTTGACCTCATTTTTCTTTCCCTTATGCATGTTATTATCGGCTTCCTCTTTCTCCTCATGGTGTGCTATTCGTATACCGATGCATTTGTCTTCTTTATCAAAATTCTTATCTATTTTTATCTCTTCTTTCGTCAAGACCGGTTTGTACCATATTTTTATTATTCTTCATGTATATGAATCAAACGAAACAATATAGGCCTATTAGTTTATTACTTACTGTGTTAATTGCCTCTCTTGTAAGATTGATGTACTGGTATTTTTGAATTCACTTCAGACCATCGTTTTTTGCATTTTTATTTTCGGAGTTGCGGATGTATGGAAGTGCGCACTCCTTAAGGCATAAATTATTTTTATTCGCTTTACTGATCTTTGAACGCGACTCACATTTATTTTTCTTCTTGTGGTTTTTAGCGGTTTCTTCTTTTCTTTCCTCTTTATTCAGAAGAAGGTCAGAGACAATGGTCACTTCCCTTCTTTTTCGAAAGTTGAGGTATAAAAGTTTGTGTTTATGATCTGTTTCCTCTCGCGGCACTTGTTTACGTTATGGAAAGAATCCATTTGTCACGTTCGTTTAGCTGAAATCCCCTATAATTGTGATACTTTTAATTATTTCCACTATTTTGTAATTTATTTGCCCTTCATAATTTGAGGCACTATGATTTACAATACTGTAGAGTTAAAAACTTAAAAGTGAAATTTTTAATTTTTATTTTTAATTTTCATTTTAATTTACCAGATAGCTATTTCACGTTTATCTAAAGTCTCTGAAGCTACATATGCTACAAAAGATCAAGAAAAAAAATAGTTCTGGCCTCTAATGGGTTAAGCAGTTGGCTCATTTTTACAGTCATTTGTGTATGCGTTTACTCCATTTTTTTAAAGGACCAATACTCTCTTTACATTTCATTTTTCTTTTCGCAAAGATGTAAAAGTATTTTGGTTTATGTTATTTTTTTTATTTCATTTTATTTATTTTTTGTTTCGTTTTCTGCTACCTTGTTTTTCTCCTTGTTTGTCTCGTGGATGAATGTTTGTTTTAGGTCCCTTTCAATTTCGTATGTATATTTCCTAGCTTGACTCTCCTTGCTTCCGTTTGCATGTGTGAACATATTTTATGGTTTGTTTCTGTTGTCTAAATAACATTCCGATTTTTCTCTGGAGTTGCTGTATAGGTTTATAGTTATGTCTCTTCAGAACACATTTCAGTAATATAGGTTTAGTTTCTTTTTCTGTTATAATTAGTATTTTCTTTGGCCTTTCTTTTCTTCTTTTTTTTGCGAAGTAGCAATTTTCAATCTATCGCCTTTGTGTCTGCACTTATATTTACCCAATTTACTTTCTTTGAATTCATATTTAATCCATCAAGCATTTCTTCTGTCTTTGTAAAATGAGTTTTAGGAGTGCTGGTTTCTAACCTTGTTTGTATAATGTATATCTATTGTTATAATCACAGAAATTTGTTTGTATTTCATTTTTATTTATTATTATGTTATTGGTATTTTTCAGAATTAAACCAAAACATTCTCTTTTCGAGTTGCTTTTACAAATTTCGGGGCAAGTGTATAGTTTTCCATAATACCCGATATCATTCCTGCCTGCGTTTTATCATCTTTCGTAATGTTACTGTGGAACTTCTGAACACACACACACACACACACACACACACACACACACACATATATATATATATAATATATATATATATATATATTATATATATATATGATTACTATACCTCTAAACTTACTAAACGTTTAACCATACCCCTAAATAAATTGCATTTAAAATCCTATTTCTTTCAGTAATCTACGCAAAAAAAAACAATATTGAACTCCTTTTCACGGCATTCTGAAAGAAATTTCTCCATGAATCACAAACCTTGTTCCATTTACTTATTTATTTATCACACTTATTTATAAACAACATACGATGCATAAAAATACACACACTGAATTATTGCTGATTAATAATTAACTCAGTGTATCACTTCC
The DNA here is from genome assembly GCA_023014485.1 of Bathynomus jamesi. NCBI lineage: Eukaryota > Metazoa > Arthropoda > Malacostraca > Isopoda > Cirolanidae > Bathynomus > Bathynomus jamesi. The sequence goes on from JAJOZX010003497.1 coordinate 449,765, forward strand.
TTTTTTGAACTTTTACAGCTATTTGCAGATGCATTAGAGAATATTGATACATATCAACAATTCTAAAATTATAATAAACATTTGTATTTTCATATAACTGATAAAAATGGTTTTTAGCAGTCATTAATTTTGGATGTTTCCTGTATGAGAATTTTTTCTTTATCAGTTAAGAAAAAAAAATTGTTCTGAAGTTATAAAATTTAATATAATATTTTTTTCAGAAATTATTTTTTTTTCTATTTTTAGTGTTTAAATTTTTTTTTTTTATTTTAGAATCTAAAGATAGTCTCAGCTTCAGTTTGCATTATGCCAAATGGAAAAAAAAAGCTATTCTAAAATTGAAAAATGTTTTTAGATGAAATATTATGGTAATATGACGAAAAGTGCCCATACAAAGGTTGGCAATAAAAAACCCAATTTAAAAAAAAAATTAAATAATAAAAAATAAAAAAATTCCAATGAGTTTTGTTGTATTTAATTTTACGGATCACCTGAAGATCAGGTCCCCCCCAGCCTTCTTTAGTTAGCCTTATAAGGCTAACTAATGAAAATATCACGACCTAACCTAACCAATCGTTGGGTCAACTGTACGCCCTTGACGATTGTCCCAGAAATTTCTGTATTCTTAAGATTTGTGTGTGTATATATATATATATATATATATATATATATATATATCCGCTATGTTTTGACCTCGACGCAATGTTTCCAGTATTTTTTCTTGGTGGTTCAATAACTGTGATAGGCATGGCCTTTCAACTCTGAAACCTCGTTGACGGAGTGAATAAAATCTTTTCATGTAGGTAGTAAGCAATTTTACCTCTAATTACACGTTCGAGGCAGTTTATAAAGTGGGAGGTGAGAGCTAATGTCCGATAGTTTTCAGACATTGCTCTGTTACTTCGTTTAATTAGTGGGACAGTGTTCGCGTTCTTAAATGGGAGTGGAATTTTTCTCTGTCGAGTGATTTTCTCCATATTAAGTATAGTTGCTTGACAGTATTCTCTTTACATTTCTTCAGGAACGTGGCACTCCATGTACCTGACCCTGGTCCTGAATTTTCTCGTATCTGTGATGGAGAAAAATTATATCTCCTCCCAAAATTCTAAATCATTAATAGATTCGTGTCCGAATTTGTTCTTGGCTGATTTTATCTATCTCTAAGAATTCATTTGGATTTTCTACTACTCTCTTTTCGAATTTATGGGCTCAACACAGAGTTCAATTTTTCCTTAAGCATTTGGCTCGTTTTATCTGGGTCATTTAAATATTCAGTCGTCCCATCTTTTAACGGACCAATACTTTCTTTATATTAAGGTTCTCTTCGCAAACGTGTACAAGTGTTTTGGGTTATTTTTTATGCTTTCTGCTACCTTGTTTTCCTCCTCGTTTGTCTTGTGGGTGAATGTTTGCTTTAGGTCCACTCCTATTTCATATAGTTTTTTCTCACGTTTGTGTCTCCTTGCTTCAGTTCTGCCTCTGTGGAGATTTTTTACGGTTTGTTTCCATTGTCCAAATATTATTCTAATTTTTCTGTCACGCTTGTTACGTTTTCTTTGTTTGTTCGGAACATGTTTCAGCAATATGGGTGAAGCTTGAAATTCTCTTGTTGAAGCCATTCCATGGTGCTCTTATGCAGTGGTGTAGTGCTAAATAAAGAAGTGAGGGAACGCATTTTGAAAGTGTTACTCAGATGCGGGGGGGGGGGACAATGGCGAGCGCGGCGAGCCCATACAGCTGGGGGTCCGGGGGCACTGTAAGCCTCCCGGGAAATCTTTTGAAATCTGACCAATTTCAGGGATATTTTGAGGTCATATGCACTGGATATTAGGATATATTCCAAGGTTGAAGATGCAGTATTTCCAGTGTAATTAGATATACGACATCCAGTACGATCAATAAAACTAGCTAACAACTGGAATGATTAACTAAAAAAAAGTTAACAACTGGTACGCCGTGGTGACTGTTTCACCAGATCTTTATAGGCTAGCATTGCCTCAGTCGAAGCTAAAAGAAATGAAACAGTTAATGATTCTTTCTCATATTTCTTCTAGGGGTGGGAATTAAAATTTCATGACGTTAGAGATTTTTAAGTTCGGATTTATTTGAAATAGTGAGGGAACGCCGTTCCGTCTACCAAAAAAAGTAAGGGAACGCCGTTCCCACGCGTTCCCACAGCACTACACCACTGCTCTTATGTTTATGTTTTGGATCATTATCTTTTTGTAGTACCCATTTGCGACCCATTCGCGACCCCCAAACTGAAGGCAATACATTTTCTTCTAAAACTTCCTGATAATTCCTTGAATTCAAGATTCCATTGATGACAACAATCTTTCCTGGACCAGACCCATTTTGTTTACAGTCTTTTAAAAAAAACTCATTACTACTACTACTATACTACTACTACTACTACTACTACTACTGAACTATTCGAAGAATTTGAAAAGGCAAACCCCTTGTTTTCCTAGTTCATCCAGAAGTAGATTTAATTCATTCAATACCGATGATCTGAATTGCCGTTTATCCGTTGAAGTCAAACATTTTGAAAAAAACAATTGATGTGAATCCTCTTCAATAAGAGGATTGGTTCTTGATCCCCCCAAAAATTATCATTTGTATATCAAAAAGACCCATTTCTGGATCTTTTTTTTTTTTTTTACTTGTTGCCTCGTTTCATTGGGAAATGGAATTGAGGTTTCAGGAAATTTTTTGTCGGGGTTCTACATTCTTTGCAAAAACCAGCTTGACTTTGCTCAGTTTCTAAATGCAGCTCTTCATTGTTGGTCAAATTTGGGGTGAAAGGGTCAAACGAACATGAACAAGATATACTCACTTACGTACGAAGGCCATAGTGTTTATTATTGATATAATATTTAATTAATTTTAATAAGTGTCAAATTTTGATCAGTATTCACTATGCAGTACAGTTGGTATCACTTCTCATATCTGGTAATGACAAAAAGAACAAACAGTAAGTTCAGTTTTATATATATATATATATACAGTATATATATATATATTTTTTTTTTTTGCTAAAGTTAAATAAATCATCTTTAATCCTTTATCCTCTTGACGCCTGAATTTTTTGTAGGGTTAAGTTATAAATGCGTGTATTGGAAACGGTACATATTCGACCCAGTGGTCCAAAAGAGGTTATCCCGCAGTGTGACTTTACTGATTTTGTTCTCGCTAACACCAGACGATTTTATTCAGTCTCGGAAAAACCTCTGTGTAGTAAAGGGTTAAGAGACGTTTGGTTAATCCTTTACTGCACAGAGGTCTCTCCGAGACTGAATAAAATCGTCTGGCGTTAGCGAGAACAAAATCAGTAAAGTCACACTGCCCGACAAAGAGTTAAGTTAAAGATCAATAACACCTTTAATTAAAGAATTAACGATATAAAAGAATTAGATATAATTTTAGATGAAAAACTGTCTTTTGGAGCGCATCGAACACTCATTAAATAAAATGTCTAAATTAACTTATATATTTTGCATAAATTAAAATACCACATTCCAAAATATATACTGCTCACTCTATATTGCACCCTTACATCCTATTATAATATAGCAGCTTCGAGAAATACAAACCAATATATTATCGGTTCTTTATTACAAACCAATATATTATCGGTTCTTTATTACAAACCAATATATTATCGGTTCTTTATTACAAACCAATATATTATCGGTTCTTTATTACAAAACAATATATTATTGGCTCTTTATTACAAACCAATATATTATCGGTTCTTTATTACAAACCAATATATTATCGGTTCTTTATTACAAACCAATATATTATCGGTTCTATTACAAACAATATATTATTCTCTTTATTACAAACCAATATATTATCGGTTCTTTATTACAAACAATATATTATTGGCTCTTTATTACAAACCAATATATTATCGGTTCTTTATTACAAACCAATATATTATCGGTTCTTTATTACAAACCAATATATTATCGGTTCTTTATTACAAAACAATATATTATTCTCTTTATTACAAACCAATATATTATCGGTTCTTTATTACAAACCAATATATTATCGGTTCTTTATTACAAACCAATATATTATCGGTTCTTTATTACAAACAATATATTATGGTTCTTTATTACAAACCAATATATTATCGGTTCTTTATTACAAACCAATATATTATCGGTTCTTTATTACAAACCAATATATTATCGGTTCTTTATTACAAACCAATATATTATCGGTTCTTTATTACAAACCAATATATTATCGGTTCTTTATTACAAACCAATATATTATCGGTTCTTTATTACAAACCAATATATTATCGGTTCTTTATTACAAACAATATATTATTGGCTCTTTATTACAAACCAATATATTATCGGTTCTTTATTACAAACCAATATATTATCGGTTCTTTATTACAAACCAATATATTATCGGTTCTTTATTACAAACCAATATATTATTGGCTCTTTATTACAAACCAATATATTATCGGTTCTTTATTACAAACCAATATATTATCGGTTCTTTATTACAAACCAATATATTATCGGTTCTTTATTACAAACCAATATATTATCGGTTCTTTATTACAAACCAATATATTATCGGTTCTTTATTACAAACCAATATATTATCGGTTCTTTATTACAAACCAATATATTATCGGTTCTTTATTACAAAACAATATATTATGGCTCTTTATTACAAACCAATATATTATCGGTTCTTTATTACAAACCAATATATTATCGGTTCTTTATTACAAACCAATATATTATCGGTTCTTTATTACAAACCAATATATTATCGGTTCTTTATTACAAACCAATATATTATCGGTTCTTTATTACAAACAATATATTATCGGTTCTTTATTACAAACCAATATATTATCGGTTCTTTATTACAAACCAATATATTATCGGTTCTTTATTAACTAAAATAAATTTCAGAATTACGATACATCATGTGCTGAAACAAATCCAGACTATACTTGTATAAATTATATGTTTGAATTCTTAAAATCACATAAACTGTATAAGCTACAAAAGCTGAGTATTTGCACACGTATTCATAAACTTTTTCCTTGAGAAATCCCATGTTGATTATAAGCATCCATATCAAACAAACAAGTAAACCATTCAAGGAATTTAAGGCATGACACTATTACTTCCAAAAGCCGAACTTTGTATTGGAAATACCAAGAAGGATTCCCTCATGTGAACGAGTGGATGCTTTAACCGAGAAACAAATTTAAAAGTGAACGATTCCAATTGCAAAAGAATATTTGTATTTTGTATCTAATTAAATAAATAGTTTTTAAATGAATACAGTCTTGGCAACCTTGTGACTCCACCTTTTTTATTCTGCTGCGTATTCTATTTTCTTTGTTTCCTTCAATCAAAATCAATTTGATTTTAAAAGTGTTCCAGTATTTGAATTAAAAATATTGACTGAACAAACTTTATTCAAACTAAATAATAAATAAGTAGGATCACCTGAAGATCAGGGCCCCAGCCTTCTTTAGTTAGCCTTAAAGGCTAACTAACGAAAATATCACGACCAAACTTAACCAATCGTTAGGTCAACTGTACACTCTTGACGATTGGTTAGGTTAGGTCGTGATATTTTCGTTAGTTAGCCTTATAAAGCTAACTAAAGAAGGCTGGGGGCCCTGATCTTCAGGTGATCCGATAATTATTTACTGTAATTCAAATGCGTTATTAATGCAAATAGTGTATGCTGAAAAATTATATATACGTGTATATATATTAGTGATGTAGCGGAGTCATTTTTTTCACATCCGCGGATGCGGATGCGGATGAGGATGTTTGGTTTCAACATCCGCGGATGCGGATGCGGATGCGGATGTCTACATTTTCGTTTATTTTTTAGGATATATTCGAGATTTGTTGTGTTTAACGTATATAATAAGTTATATATAGAGAGAGCTGTAGCTATAATGTAGTATAATTGATTAATTGTACAATAATTGCTGTACTTTTCTCTGAACATATAAAATAATATCAAGCATCTAACTAATATAGAAATCAATTAGTGAATTCGTCTGCAAATAAATTCGTTATATTTTGTTGAGTTTCAGCCACAATTAGAAACATAATTGTGTTACCAGGATGCGGGACGTGAACCCAACTCAAATGCACCCCACCGACCTCTTTCCCAACCTCCACCCTTATAGAAAGAGATCTTTAATTAGCTTGATAACTATTTATATTAATCCAGCACTGCTAAATAATCTCTCGCTTGGTACGTTTGTTGGAGGACAGGCTAAATGTTTCCTTGCAAGTTTACTCAAGTATGGATAGATATTCTGCGTATTTTTCCACCAACTAATAGGATTGTCACATGCAGCCAGGCGTTTTTCTTGGTGATAGCTCTCGATCATTTTTACTACATCTTTTGACATCGCGTAGGTCTCGTCATTGCTGCTTGACTCAAGAAACTGAGAGACAGATTCTGTGATAGATTTGCTTGTTGAAGGTGTTGGTTCTGTCACTGAAACTTTTATTCTTTTGGTGGGTGGCGAAGCGACTTATTCAAGAGATTGAAGCTCTTCAACTGCTTTGCCAAGTGATGATTTAACTCGTTCTAATGTACTAGGTGAAAATAACTTAGCTTTGTAACGTGGATCTAAGTAGGTTGCAAGAGAGTAACTTCATACAAGAACAGCCTCTCGTCTTGTCGCTTGCATCACTTTTGCGCACAATGAACTAGTTCTATTAATATAGTAGAATTTGATAATTTCCGCTTATTAATGACATTTTATCTCAACGGTCCACATCCGCACGACATCCGCAGTCCAAAGTGCGGATGCGGGTGCGGATGCGGATGCGAGAAAATGTGCGGATGTTCCGCGGATGCGGATGCGGATGCGGATGTGACCTACATCACTAATATATATATACAGTGGCGGCTCGTGCTCATAACACTGGTTAACACTCATTTTATTGCCAATCATATTAGAGTGATTTTGGGGTAACTTTGTGGTGCTGATTCCGAATATGACATCGGTTTTGCTAGATTGGCTCTAATTTATGAGATAATTGGTACCACATTGAAACACGCAAAAATGCAAAAAATTTAATGTTCAGGCGGAGCCTACTTACTGGTTGGGTGGCCGATGACTTATATACGGAGGGGGAATATTCTAGAATGATCGCGGAGTAAACACTAAGAATATTCGCGTGTCTCACCATCTAGAATGTTCCGGTAGTTTCCCATATGCACGCGTTATGGTTACGTTTCCTATTAATTGAGGGTATTCATTATCTCAAGAACTAGAGCCAAATCGGAAAAACTACTTTCATTTTGGAATTCAGCAACCCCAAAATACCCTAAATTCGTACGAATTTCCTTGGCAACGAAACAAATTTTTTTTTTGTTGAGCTGTGTAATAGTTGGTGGGGCCCGACTGATGCATATACTTAATATCAAAATATTTATGTATCCCATCACTATGTATGGAGGCAAACAATGAATTTACTGCAATTATTATTGGTTTTTCCGCTTTTTAAAGTACGGTAATAGTTCGCAACTGCATTCTGTTCAAGCATTGTAAATCATGTAATTTTTGCACTTTTCTGTGCGCACACATACACATTATAAAACAGTAAAATAAACTTAGTTGAGAATGAAATAAAATTAAAAACAAACAGAAATTAGTTAATATTTTATCATAAGGTGTATACTCACGTTTATTTATATAAATATTCTCCTCTTCTGTTTTTTCTGTTGGCAAATTTTTCAATTACTTTTTTATTGTAGTCCGGAATTTGCGATATAAACTCTTTGTGTATTGAACAGACAGCCAAAGCATTTAGGCGATCTTGTGTCATCGTGTTTCTTAAAAATGTCTTTATTCGTTTCAATGTACTGAAACAGCGTTCAGAATCGGCAGTAGAAACAGGCGTCACTAAGACAATTTCCAATAATTTTGACACTTCAGAAAAGGTATCTAGCAGTTTGTTTTCGTATAAGAAGCGCATTAAAGCGCAAACGCTCGAAATATTAGTAAAGCTTTTGTTTGAGTACACGATTTCTAATTCAGAAGACAGTTTTTCTCCCCTTAGCATAGGATAATTAGTTTCAATAACTTTGCAGTATTCAACTGGGAATTGTCTAAGATGATGATTAAATTCTTTGGGATCTATTACAGCAAAGGAGCGAAATATTTCTGGTTTCCCAAATCGCTCATTCATCTCGTCAGTAATGCGAGTGCATGCATCTTTTGCAAAACTACAAAGTTTATCAGTTTTTGTCCCAATCATATCCCTTTTTGCCTTTTTTGTTGGACGTGATGGGATTTCATTATGATTTTCAAAAGCTTTCGAAATAAAGACTGGAACCTCTTCTCTTAATTGACTCATAGATAATTCAGTCTTTTAATGCCTGTGCAGTGGTAACACTGGTCGTTTTTTTTGCTTGCAGGACATTGTATAAAATTTCTACGTGTTTCATTCCAGAATAAAAGAATAAGAGCCAAAAATTAAACTCCTCATCTTCAAGCGACCTTTTGAATCCAATAGACTCGCATATACTTTTATCATCCCAACCCTCATCATTCTGAATTCTTCCAAAACATTCAGTGAGCTCCTCTTTGTTCTCTTTAACACTATTAACCACTCTGGAATGAAAATTCCATCTTGTTTGGGACACATGAGGAATACGTGTTTGACAGATTTCAAAAAGCAGACTACTTCGCTTTGGAGACATATTAAAAAATGTGCTAATTCCATTTAGGATCGAGAAAAACAGTTTCATATTTTTATTTGATGAGCAGACATTTTTAACGGTAATATTTAGCTGGTGTGCGTAACAGTGAATGTAATGTGCATGTGGATAAATTTTCTTCATTTGAACATGTACACCACAATGTAGGCCACGCATTACGGCCGCCCCATCATATGCCTGTGCAACGAGTTTATGTTTGAGATTAAATTTTTGTAGTTCTTCAGTAAGCACATTTGTAAGTCCATTTGCAGTCCTATCTCCAACTTTAGCAAATATTATGAATCTTTCAACAGGTTCGAAGTTTTTTAGATATCGTAGTATAATTACAAATTGTGAATTACAAGCCACGTCTGTTGTTTCATCGGCTTGGACAGAAACAAAACTTATTTCATCTATTTCCTTTTTTATTTCATCAATGTAAACTTCATACATGCATTCCAAAAGATCATTTTGAATTGTTATAGATGTGTTTTTTGCAACTTTGTTGTTTTCAAGATGGTCACTCAGCGTACTATCTAAGGTAGCTGTATAGCTAATCATGTCAAAAAATACTCCACGATTGCAGGATTGTTCACCTTCATTATGTCCTCGTAATGAGAGCTCATGCGTACCACAGAATTTTAAGCAGTTAATTATTCTTGATAAAACATACCTATTTTTGTCCACAATTTCATTATGTCTCTGAATGCCATGGCGATATCCCTCATTAATAACAGATAAAATATTTGTGGTTCCAAACATTCTGAACTGGACAGCATTGTTTATATGAGATTTACTAGATTTGTGTTTCTGGATTCGTTCAGAAAGATGTTTTAAATCTTTACAACCAGTTTTAGTCCACACACTTTCTCCTCCATATAATAGACAATAAAAACAAAATAAGGAACTCTTTGCACTACTAACCGTCAGCCTATCTTTCTTACCAAACCAATTGCTTGAAAATGTTCTCAGTTTTTTCCATCTCGCTGTGTAATTATTATGTCTGTAGGCTGATATACGCCGTCTTTTTATTTCTAATTTTTCCTCCAGTTTTAAGGAGGAAAATGGCTTGTTTAATATCTCGTCTACTCTGTTCATCATATACCGGTAAGGGTAGACAAACTTTGGTTAAATATTAATGATATTATTCGCCACCAAATCGATTAGAACACTATAATTAAGCACTACCATACCATTCACTTCCGGTTTCCTAAACAGATTGAATTCAAATAAAAAGAAAAGCTAATCAGCTGTTCCGTTTTCAATGACATAATCTTTGACTATTCAAAGAAAATGTAATTGGAGTGTAACTAATTAAAATTACACATTGAAAAAGGTAAATATAAAATGAACTGTAAATGAATAAAAACAGATCTTTACATTGTGGGAATTAATGACCCCCATCTGTTCATTAAATAGATTAATATTTATTCATTGACAAAAAAACCCACCGTAAACAATCTCTAAATCAAATATGACTGCGATAATTTAAACGAAAATTTTCAGCCTTCCGGGCCACTTCACCGTGGCCCCAAGATCAGCATATTAAACCAATCAGGAGAAATCAGGATCCGCGCGGTGCGTCAATTCTCGTAATACTGTTATAAAATAGTGTATATAGGGCCAATTTAAATGAGCCCTTTAGATATAAGATTTCATGCTCATGTTGAAGAAAGCGTCTATAACTTAGAAAAAAAATATGTTACATATCTAATTCGAAAACTTAATAATTTATTTCATTTTTTTGCTTTTGTGCAGAGATTACTGGTGGGGCCCGGCCCCTATGGCCCTTATAGAGGAGCCGCCACTGTATATATATATATATATGTATATGAGAATGAACTCAGAATGGTTCCCTGAGTTTTTTATGATACACACAGACCGTGCATGGAACAAGGAACTCTTCTGGGATAATTAAATCCACTATAGGCCGAATAAGTAATGGTAAATGACAAATACCATAGTTTTTCTTTTTCATGATGCAAGCCCGTCGTGGGCAACGGGTCTCTCGCAAAGAGGTCCCATAAATATAGCTTCCCTCACCAGCTATCTGCAAAGCAGACCGGATCCAGCTTTGGGACATGGATCTAGGGTTTAGGGATCCATGTCCCAAAGCTGGATCCTGTCTGCTTTGCAGATAGCTGGTGAGGGAAGCTATATTTATGGGACCTCTTTGCGAGAGACCCGTTGCCCACGTCGGGCTTGCATCATGAAAAAGAAAAACTATGGTATTTGTCATTTACCATTACTTATTTGGACTATAGTAGATTTAATTATCCCAGAAGAGTTCCTTGTTCCATGCACGGTCTGTGTGTATCATATATATGTATATATATACACAAGGAGTGATCAAAAAGTATCGATAATTTTATTGCTACGGACAAATGAATGCAAATAAGAAATAACCGTTTACATATGTAGGTCTTCCTGCCCTCTGGCGTCTGCAGTCTGAAGCAAAATCTGCTACCATGAGTCAGTAGTTGGTTGGAGCGCTTAAAAGGAGGGTGAGTTTTTGCAGTACGTATAAATCTCTGAAATGGAAGAACGCGCGTTCGGAGACGAACGAAATGATTAAAACAGCTTTTGGAAATGATGCTGCTCAGTGCAGCTAACGTTTATAAATGACACAAAAAGTTTAAAAATGGAGAAACATCGCTTGAAGACAAGGAACGCAGTGGCCGCCCTTCCATTTCTCGTACGGATGAAAATGTCCAACAGATTCGATTTCTGGTACGAGCAAATGTTTCTCCATTTTTAACCTTTTTGTGCCATTTGTAAACGTTAGCTACACTGAGAGCATCATTTCCCAAAGCTGTTTTAATCATTTCGTTCGTCTCCGAACGCGCGTTGTTCCGTTTCAGAGATTTATACGTACTGCAAAAACACACCCTCCTTTTAAGCGCTCCAACCAACTACTGACTCATGGTAGCAAATTTTGCTTCAGACTACAGACGCCAGAGGGCAGGAAGACTCACATATGGAAACGGTTATTTCTTATTTGCATTCATTTGTCTATAGCAATAAAATTATCGACACTTTTTGATCACTCCTCGTATATATATATATATATATATATATATATATATACTGTATATATATATATATATATATAATATATAATATATATAATATATATATATATATATACAGTGTATATATATATATTCAAATAAGGAAACATGTTTTAGATAGTTGGGAAACTCAATTTAATGCAGTAATACAAAACAAGTTGACAATTATAGCAATTACTTGATTAACTTCTATCCTTTTGTCAATTTATTTCAACTACATTATAGATAATTTCACTCACTTATACTCACAAAATGTCTGACTCTCAAAATCATCAATTTTTTACCTATTCTTATATCCTTTAAAAGTTTATTCAGTAATATATTAACATTTTTAGCAGTTTAAATTTTTGTACAAAATACTGTACTTTTGGTTAACTTTTTCACGCATCCGCACTTAAATATTCTTATGAACAAGCTGGAGAAAGTGAAGGTATGCTGCGACAATTGCTGCGTGTTATTTTATCTACAGTGCGTTCGAAAAGTCTCTCCGCAGTCAACTGACACTTTAAAAAAAGTGTTTGACAACAAGTGTAGACGAGTTGCTCTGCGCCTGCAAAATGGTGGAAAACACTTTGAACACATGGTGTAAAATCAAAAGGTTATGTAATAAAATCACTAAATCATGGTTGAATGAAAACATTGTAGTTTTTCAATTTCCTATGCGTTTAACATAGCACTGCGGAGTGCGGAGAGACTTTTCGAACGCAGTGTATAAAGAGTTAGTATTAAGTAAAAACCTCTTATAGTTAGTTTACGTAAAATTCATGATCAAGAATGCGTGGCTGTCTAAAAGAATGCCTGCACAGTAGGGTGGATCGATTTTACATTTTTTTCGATTTCCATATTCAATAAGACAAAAACTTGCGCTTGCATGAGAAAATAGCCTCTGAAAAATCTTAGCTTAATAAGTAATCATCTTCTGCCCCGGCAGAGCGATGAAAATCATATTTTAGTAGTCAAAAACGTATTTTTAAACCCTAGCCTAGAGTCATAAAATTTTGCGTGTGTGTTATTTCATGCCTAAGCAACGATATAAATGCTATGGGAAATATATAAATGCATTATTTAAGACAAAGAGCCGATCTGAAAATATGTAATATACATATTTTCAGATCGGCTCTTTGTCTTAAATAATGCATTTATATATTTCCCATAGCATTTATATCGTTGCTTAGGCATGAAATAACACACACGCAAAATTTTATGACTCTAGGCTAGGGTTTAAAAATACGTTTTTGACTACTACAATATGATTTTCATCGCTCTGCCGGGGGCAGAAGATGATTACCTATTAAGCTAAGATTTTGCAGAGGCTATTTTCTCATGCATGCGCAAGGTTTTGTCTCTATTAGAGTATGGAAATCGAAAAAAACGTAAAATCGATCCACCCTACTGCACAGCCAGCGCGTCCGCTCGCTAGAACCAGTTTACAGTTGTATACAATATGTGATGCAGTAATGCCAAATATATACTCATCTATATAGCTTCTGTGTATTTTTGTAAATAAAGTATTGATTAATGAATAATAATAATAAGTAATAGATTTACTCATTTATTTAGAAATTTCTTTATTGCCCTCGTCGAATATCTGGTGTATATATCGGGTGGCCACAAAAACACTTTACTTAATTCAAAGTTTAATAACTGCAACAATTCAAAACTTATGCGACTGAGCTTTGGCACACATTAACAGATGGTTATAATCTATAATTGCTGGAATTTTCAAATATGTAGGTTCTATAGTTTTGTTACAGTGAACAATTTAAAAGCATATGTCTAAAAATAGCATGCCGAAGAAAATGAATTTGAACTTAACAAAATTTACTTAAACAAATGGTCAATGTGACCACCTCCCTGTTGGTAAACTGCCCTCAATCGCTTCTTCCACGAGGAGATGCACTTTCGAACCTCATCTAGGTGATATCCTCCCATGCTCTACTGATTTTCTCCTTAAGTTCATCTTCGGTGAATTTGTCTTTCTGGCGGCTGCCGTAAACCTTCACCATGAGGGAATCCCATACTGAATAGTCCATCGGATTACAGTCGGGAGACTGAGGCGGCCATTCATCCTTTTTGATGAAATTAGGGGTCTCTTGCTCTAGATGATTTTGGGTCGCTCGGCTTGTATGGGCGGGTGCCCCATCTTGCTGGAAATGTAGGCCTCATCAGGATACAGCTGACGACAATCAGGAAATAACCCATTATCTAACAGGTTGATGTAGCGCTCAGAGTTAACTTTAGTTTCGTTTGTGGCAATAAAATGAATTCGTGTTTTCCCCTTCCATGAAATTCCCGCCGATACCATTACTTTTCTGCTGAATCGTGAGGTTTCATGATAAAGCCTGGAGGGAATGTCCTTTTTCCTTGAACCATAAACCCTGGCATTTTGCTTGTTTTTGGCCACCTCCAACGTGAAATCCTTTTCGTCTGTAAACACAACTTTTTGCACGTCTTCAGCTGAGTAGCGTTCATATAGGGATTTACAGCGGGTCTTTCTACGCTGTCTTACATTCTGATCACGCCGAGAAACTCGAATTCTCTTGTAGGCCTTCAATTTCAAACGTTTTACAATCCCTTGTACAGAGGAGCGAGAAATCCCAAGGTCGTACGCAATCTGTCTCTGGGAGCGATGAGTTCCTGGTGTATTCTCCTGGGATTGAATCAGTTCCTCCACGGCAGCCTTATTTTCTTCTGTTGAAACACTTTTGGGCCTGCCGCTGCCGGGTTTTCTAGCTGTTGATCCAGTATCTTTTATCTTTCTTATTAAGTTATAAACACTTTGACGAGTCCAGTTCTTTGCGGGGAATTCTCGGACAATCCTATTTCCATTCAACCTTTTTCCTTGACACATGCTTCTATGATGGCTTTATCACTTTTACTTAACGTCATGCTGGCGGGGTTTTAGCGGAAAAATAAAAGAAAGCAAATTCACATTAGGTTTAGCCTACGCCAGCGCGCGTGTCATACTACGCTACATTAGGTTTAGCCTACGCTAGCGCACGTACGTGTCAGATGCACACCAGGCATGCTATTTTTAGACATATGCTTTTAAATTGTTCACTGTAACAAAACTATAGGACCTACATTAGGGCGGATCGAAAATGAGGTTTTTAAACTTTTTTTCGAAATTCAAATATGGCTAGTGCGGAAAATATGTGGGTGCTATAGATAATGACTGTACATAAATATTAGTCCTGCGAAATTATATCTTCAGGTGCCACAAAGCCGTCGAAAAAAGTGAATATAATGATTTTCTTATATTCTGCATTAGTACAATAACTGAAACTTACTTGTTATTATTATATATTAAGTGTTCCAATTACCAAAATAGTTACTGAATTACGCAGCTCTTAGTTTATTTAGATCAATGTTCTTTTGATTAATGATCTAAATAATCCAGAACTCACCACGAGGAGGTGGCTGCGTGTCGAGCTCCACCCATGCCCTCCCAACCACCCATCCTTGCGCATGTTTTTTTCTATTAACGTTTTATTTAAACTTTATATTCAGCTTTACTTTCGAATGATGGCATTTTTTTACGTGACTGAAGTGTTGATCTTATGAAGCCATCTCGCGCGTTCAATCCAAATACTTTTGATGATGCTTCAGTCACTAATTTTACCATTCTTTCTACTACTTGTGTATGACAAGGGAATTTCTCGAATGGAGGGGTACTCTTGTTTTCTATGAATTCTTCAATCTCATTTTCTGTCAGGTGTCTTGTCACAGGTGGTTCAGTGAGAATGCATTTTTGCCAATTAATTAAATCAGTATAATCAGTAGCTTCAAATTGAACAACAGGTACTGTGAAACGCCTCACAACTTTTTCCTTGTTTGTTTGCCTTGCTTTCTTTATTCGCCTCCACGCTAATTCTCTTATGGCGCTGCGGTCATCATGAATCATTGATGCTAGAATATTTTCTGGATTTGCAAAAAATGCATTTCTTTGTATGACAGGGTTTACAATATCCTTTACTTCGTCATTCAGTGTTCTTGTTGGTTCAATAGTTTTGAAAACATGTTTTGAGCCATTGACAAAAGACGTACTTTGCTTAATAGAAAACCACATTGGGATGTAGACCTTCATTATAAAAGAAGCAATGTTCATGAGGTTCTCAGATGGATTTACAGTTGAAACGTATAGACGAAGCAAACGATTTGCTGTAGTCAGCCATCGTGAATGTGCCATTTTGCCTGGACTACGATGAGCAGATCTGGAGAGCAATATCCCTTTGTTATGGCCTGATGAATATCAATTAGATATTTTTGGTTGGTGCTAAGATCTTCACAGTCTACAGTTGGTTCCTCAGCATCAATCCTTTCAAACTCGACAATAGGAAGACTCTCACAGTTCTCTAATTCCCTGCCAATAGGACCGGTGAATCCGCGGGGGCCAGATGTTTTTCCATCCAGCTTTGCAACTAAATGGCGTAATGGCAATTCATTGGCATGGAGCTGGCACACTAAATGTTGAACTGGCTTCTTCAGCTTCAATTCTATAAGCCTTATAACGCCTCCCTTTTCTCCAGTGTTGACTGCTGCACCATCGCATCCAATGGCAACAAGGTTTTCCAGGTTCATGTCATTATTTCCAATATACTCAAACATTCCTTTACATATTTCTTCAGCTGATCCAGAATTCACAGAATAATGGCCCAAATAATCTGAACCAGGTTCTCTCACTAAAGTGATATGTTCTTCTGTTACCTTCTTCTGATATACTTTGGACTCTTTTTTTCTTGGAAGAGTGTAGAATCTTTTCGACCATCAAAATAGATTCCTCTGATTGGACCTGATTTTGATCTTCCATAATTTCTGATCTCTTCTTTTGTCTTTCTCTTCTGATTTTACTCCTATCCACTACTTCAGATATATTGTCAATAGAACTTCTCCAATATCTTGCAATACTGCACTAACAATGAATGCTGCAGCTCGATCTGAAACTGCAGTCCTGTCACAAGCAGTAGCCACTGAAGGTAGATTTGTAGTTTTTCCTTTTCTGAATAATTATTCTTCAGGTTGTTCGAGCTTTCTCTTCGAGCTAACTGGCTCTGGAAATGTATCGTCTGATATTTCGCCAGATTCACTTTCACTATTTGATGTTGATGATGATAATTCAACATTTGTATCCTGCAATTTCTCCTGTGAAGATTCTTTGGTGAGCCTCACAGCTTCTTTTGCTTTCTTAGCAACGTAGATGCTTTTTCTTTGAGAGTGTAATATCTACTCTATCAATAAACAGTTTTCTTTCACTCCTTTGATCTAAGAGGAACGTCACTTCTTCCTTTGGAACCGTTTTTTCTTTGGGACAAGAACATTGTGTTAGTACTTTGCACTTGCACGCTGCAATGTCAAAAAGTTTCGTGTGTGCTTCTTTTTGAACATATCAATCTTTCTTTGTAAGCTTCAGAATTTTTTCTGCTTTGGTATGGCTTCATAATGACACGATACTTTTCGTGGTAGTTTCTGAACATTGTTTCAATTCGCCTGTCTGACAGAATTGGGACGGAAGCACTTTCCCAAATTGTTTTCAATTTATCAACAACTTGTTTCTAATATTTGAGATATTGAAGGATCTTTATTAGTATTCTGTTTCAAATCGTTTCTTACAAACAAGTAATATTTAAAACTCCTTCGTATGTAGGAAGATTCCTGTGCCACAAATCTTCCCCCATACCAAACATGGGGCACTCAGTTGAGACCCTGGTTGATTTTGCACAAACTCGAGACATTTTGAAAGTATACAAATCTGAAAAAGAAAGAGCTAATATCAATTATACGTTAATTTCAGTTATAGTACATGGCAAACTTAGGGCAACACAATACAGAAATGCAAAATATATAAGAATATAGTTTAGACTATCTGAGTAACGCCAACAACAGAACACCCACCTGCTACGATAGAGCGACAGCTACACTGAACCGAGGTACTCACGTGACAGCTGAGTGAGCTGACTATAGAACTGTTTTTAGAGAATAGAAACTTTTTTTAAAGGTTGACTGAGCTATTTTTTATACAAGTGTGAATAAATTCTTGTCTATTGTGCATCGTGGACTCTTCTGTAATTATTGGTTAAAATCTGCTTTTTTCAATTTTTTTGCAATATTGAAGGTCATTGTGGCACCTGAAGATATTAATGTTATGATTTTAAATTTATACCAGCTTATTTCCTCACTACTCCACACATTTTCCACACTAGCCAATTTGAAAATTCGAAAAATGAGTTTTTCACTCCGCCCTAACTGTCCTACATATTTGAAAATTCCAACAATTATAGATTATATGCATCTGTTAATGTGTGCAAAATCTCAATCGCATAAGTTTTGAATTGTTGCAGTTATTAAACTTTCAATTAAGTAAAGTTTTTTGTGGCCACCCGATATATAATTTGTTATTTTCTATAAAGTAATTAAGTTAATTTAATCATAATTATATATACAATTCAAAATTCAAATTTCAAAATTTTTACTCATAAGATAAATATTACAATATTACAATTTCTGGTATGTTGCAATAATACAAATGAACAATTGTTAATTGAATTATTTGTCTTATTTAATTTGACCATTAAACTTTAGGCTTTACTGAGTTCTCAGCTTAATTAAAGATAAAATATAATCTATTATACATAATTCATGATTACATATACGAATTCATGAATAAAACTCATTCAATGAAAATGATACCTATGGCGTAGCAACATCGAGGTCATTGACGCCAAATATATAAGTTAATTAAGACTGAAGATTAAATAATAATAAAATTGTGAGAGGGATAACGCCTCAAGGAATGAAGAACGAATGATGATAATAGAGTGGAAAAATGAAGAGAAAATGAGACCTAGTAAAAAATGAAAGAAGAAGAACTATAAAAGAGAGAGGACGTCAGCCTCCTTCAAAACTTAAAGGTTTCGCTAACTGGGTAGCACACTCCCTCTTCGAACACCGAAAAGATAGGACGGATACCTTCCCCCTCGACCAGCAAGTGTTGCATAGTCAGGGGGACAGTACAGTAATTACAGTAGAGTCGAGGACCCCGCATCATTAAAAACCATCGGAGGAGGGCAAAGGCAGTTTTCTACCGTCGAGACATACAGAAATACCTCCAAGAAGAGATCGCAGCCGCGAGCTGATGCATCTCGTTGGGACCAATAAGGGCATTCCAACGACGCTACCAGAAAACGCGGACTACAGCTTGAGTTCACGGAAGGAAGATCTCGCAAGGAAGTGGACGGGCAGCCGAAAGAGGACGGGGAAAAGCGGATCTAACGGACCGGTTCGCATCTTAATTCGTTCTAATGGCTACATGGGCAGGTACCCAGCAATAGGAAACCTGGCCCCCAACGACGACCAATTCCTCACACAGTCATTCACCATGCCCATCCATCATCTCGGCCTTCCTCGACTCCTTCTACCTTCGCAAATACCCTTATACACTCTTTTCACAACTCGGTCATCATCCATTCTTTCAACATGCCCAAACCACTTTAACACACTTTCCTCAATTTTTACTTCTACTGACTTCTGAACACTACATCTTTCTAGGACCATATGATTTCTTTATCATTCCGACGCACGCCACACATACTTCTCAGATTATCTATCTCAGCCGCTCTTACTCTCGAATTCTCACTTTCATGCTATGTCAATGTTTCACACCCATACAAAGGTGTCGGTACTACACACCTTCACGTAAACATCTCACAGCATCTCGATCTAGTCTCACAACCACTTTCAGAGCATCCGCCGCCTTCCTTCCTTGATTCACTCTAGTATTAATTTTATCATCACTCGTACTTCTTTTGTTCAGTACATATCCCAGATACTTAAAGAACGCTACTCCCTTTTATGTTTCACCATTCACTATCACATGACACTTCGAATTTCATTCATTCTCCACCGTCAATAACTCGCTCTTGCCCACATTCACTTTCAACAATTTTCTCTCTCACACCGCCACAGAACTCTTAACCTCTTTCATATCAAGCTCAATCTGGGCAAATAGCACAGCATCAGTCGCATACAACACATTTGACAGGCCCCATCTATTCTCATTGCACACCAGATTCATTGCTCTTCTTTTACCTCTCTCATGATTCCATCCATAAACAGACTGAACAATCACGGAGACATCATACATTTGACATAGGTCAACACTCAGTTCTTTATTTACTCAGTCTATTTACTCTCAGACATGCACTACTTCCATCAGAGAAACTCTTCACCGCATTCGTGAATCCCGCCAACCCCATATATACTCAAGATCTGCAGGACCTGCAGTACTTTTCTATTCACTTATTCACTCTGTTATACACTTTTTGAAGATCCATGGAATACATGTATACCTTGTAATCCCTTTCATATGCTTTCTCAAGTACTTGTCTCACTGCGAATATTTGATCCACAAGCCTATCTCCACCTCGAAACTCCCTTGCTTACCATTCATCAAGCATTCTGCGATACCACGAACTCGTTCTATTACTGTCCTACCATACATCTTCCCCATTACATTCATTAGACTTACCTTTAAAATTCTTACATTTACTCCTTTTACCTTTCATTTTGTGAAACAATTATTGTTTTCTTCCGGACTTCAGGTACACTCCCATCTCTCCATACATTCTGACATATGCGTCACAACCACTCTACCCCTTTCGATCTTCCATGCTTAATGACTTCCTCATATATCCCATCCACACCCGCCGCTTTTCCATTTTTCAGCTCGCGAACCGCCGCTTTCGCTTCACCCGTCACACGTCCCCGTCACACCGCCAGCTCCCATCATATTTATATTTCCACTCCTCTCATCTCTTCCACCCATCAAACCCTCGAAATATTTCTTCCATCTATTTCATAATAATCGCTCTGAGAGCGAATATGTGGCAGATTAAAAAATATCATCTTCAAATACATGTTTATTTTTTAATTATCTTAATAGGCTTTGAGGTTGTTCAAACTGTATTAAAAAAAAATTATAAGATTCTAAACAGGAAAAGAAAATGGTAAACTAAACCAAATAAAAAAATAAGGAAAGGTTTGGAAAAAGATATTGGGGACAGGTAACAACAACGATAATAATAATAATAATAATAATAATAATAATAATAATAATAATCAGCAGCGGCATAAATCATTTTCTGCAACTTTTCCGTTATCATATTTTATAAATAAAATGACCCTGCTTCCATAAAGAATCAACGCCAAATTCGGATCTTCCAACAGTAAACTTAAATTTTCAACTTTACGCGAGTCTTCCATATCAAATGGCGAACTATGAAATCCTATTTCCAGAGTTTCGAAATTACAGTGAAAGTACATTATATTATAAAGTGATAATAAGTATTACTACATTAATTTAGTTTACCTTTAATGGAGTGAAATGAAAACCTAATTCTTGGTTACTCTAATATGAAATTACAATGCTTATAATGATGAATAATAGATCCTCATAATAATATTAAATACTCATAAATACGACAGTTTATGTATTCAACGAATGCATTCATTTTTAAGTCTTGTTCTATATAATTAACATTCTTTAAACGATGAGGTGAAGAGAAAAATCAACCAACCAACACATATATGCATTTGTTTAGTTGGCAACTCTTTTTATGCACAATTACGACTCACTATTTTTCTTTCTCATTCAAAAAGGTTATTGTACACTACGTGTAGTATTTCGGTTGCCACTTAGTATTTATTATTTACAAAACTAAAGATCTAAAAATGTCAGATATGTCGGCAACCTTCCCAAGCAGATATTTACTAATTTATTGATTCCTTATATACGTATATGAAATGAAAATGAAAAGGTTTATTTGCAGATTATAGTCCATATGACCATATAGTCCATAGTCCATATACTATATACCTTTGGTAACCTTTGGTTTGCTTCCGCCCGAATTGATCATTCTGACGAAGGTCAAGCTTTTCACTCCACCTTAGACCTACAGTTTAACGTGGAATTCGAACCACGCCCTACCAGCAGCCCAGCGTTTTAACCACTAGACTACTCAGGATACCCATTTATCTACCAACCACTTTCTTTATTGTGTGGAAGGATGAACAGCTGGGTTTTGCTGCGCGCCGCCTGCCGTCACCGGGTCTCGATCCCGGGGCCGATGGATTCGCAGTGAGCGACGCTAACCACTACACCACCGAGGCGCATTTATATATATATATATATATATTATATATACACACAGTATATATATATATATATATACAGTACCCCTCCTCCTCCCCGATTTAGGCGCCCCCCTATTTGCGCGATTTTGGATTAACGCGGTCCAAAAAAATATTCAATTTTCTTTATTTATAAATAAGTAAAAAATCACTGGTGGTTAAGAAGCCAGCTCCGAGAGACCCTAATGATGAGTTATTTTTTTTATTACAGGTTATTACTAATTTTTACTTTTTCTTTACAGGTTATTACTAATTTTTACTTTTTCTTTACAGGTTATTACTAATTTTTACTTTTTTCACAGATGAGTAGGCTACAGTACAAATGAGTACAGTATTTATGGATCTTTCCCAAAAATCCTGACCGTTCTTTATAACTAGAAGTTAATTATTATTATGTACTGTAGTTTTGCGCGCTGAGTTCAAAAAATTAGTTCTTTTTTGGAGAAATGAAAATAAAAATTTACATCAATTTTTATTTATAATATTAGGTCGATATATGTAAAACCAAATAATAATAATAATAATAATAAATAATAATAATACTTAATAATAAAATGTAACTTTCTAGATATAAAGAACGGTCAGGATTTTGGAAAAGAGCCGTATTTATGTATTTATTTAATTAATATTATTTGTTTGGCAGATAATTATTATTATTATTATTATTATTATTTTATTTTATTTAATTTTTGTGGTGTCCTGGGGTTAAGGGGGGCTCTTACTTAGCACATTGAGTTATTTATGTGGAATTCATTTTACGTTGAAGCTTCAGGAACGCATCTATCGCGTAAATCGGGGATTATTGTGTGTGTGTGTGTGTGTATATATATATATATATATATGCACTAGAATCACAAAATAACACGTGACCTTATTAATAAGCAAACAACCACAAGGAAAAGGAAACACAAGTCCGAGCGCTTTCGTGATATATTCACATTATCAGGAAGAACAGAAAATAGACGGAGATTACAAAGTATTTGAGTTAAATAGACAAGCAAAAAATTCACAATTGGCACCTCAAATTAAAGGCCTTAAGCCCTCTAAAGATTTTTTTTCCCCCAAATTGATAACATAATCTGTAGGCAGCTAAATAACTGATAAAAATATATACTGTATAGATGAAATTAGACAAAAAGAAAACCAATACAGAGAACAAAATTATTATAATGGTTATTAACATTTAATTAAAACAGGCAATTAATAGGCAAGAATTTAATGAAAAACAATAGATGACGTAGATAACAAATAGAAAACATAATCTGTAGGCTGATTAATTACTATACAGATGAAATTAGACAAAACACCAGTACAGAAAACCTAAAAAAAAAAAAAA
This sequence comes from Bathynomus jamesi, assembly GCA_023014485.1. Taxonomy (NCBI): domain Eukaryota; kingdom Metazoa; phylum Arthropoda; class Malacostraca; order Isopoda; family Cirolanidae; genus Bathynomus; species Bathynomus jamesi. The sequence goes on from JAJOZX010003497.1 coordinate 473,090, forward strand.
AAAAAAAAAAAAAAAAATTATTATAATGGTTATTAACACTAATATTTAATTGAAATAGGAAAAATTACAAGGCCCGAAATTAATGAAAACAAAGGAAAGTTGCCATCGTCTTACAGAATTATTACAAAATTTCAACAAACAATCTGGAAAAAATAGTTATCCCAACAGCAACCCACTGGTGTTTTGTCTAATTTCATCTGTATAGTAATTAATCAGCCTACAGATTATGTTTTCTATTTGTTATCTACGTCATCTATTTGTTTTTCATTAAATTCTTGCCTATTAATTGCCTGTTTTAATTAAATGTTAATAACCATTATAATAATTTTGTTCTCTGTATTGGTTTTCTTTTGTCTATTTCATCTATACAGTATATATTTTTATTCAGTTATTTAGCTGCCTACAGATTATGTTATCAATTTGGGGAAAAAAATCTTTAGAGGGCTTTAAGGCCTTTAATTTGAGGTGCCAATTGTGAATTTTTTGCTTGTCTATTTAACTCAAATACTTTGTAATCTCCGTCTATTTTCTGTTCTTCCTTGATAATGTGAATATATCACGAAAGCGCTCGGACTTTGTGTTTTCCTTTTCCTTGTGGTTGTTTGCTTATATATATATATATATATATATATATATATATATATATATATCTTTCACACACACACACACACACACACAGTGATGCTGGAACAAATTATTCACGGGATAATAAATTAATATTTTAACTTTTGTATCAGAATCAAGGGATTTTCAAGCAACTGTGTAATGATGACAAGTGCGTATACATTTCTGCATACCACTTCAGTCCTCAAAGCTGCCAATATAATTCCCTTACGTGTCGCAGAAGCACGCAAGCAATATTTAGCCCCAATTATCTATGCAATGCGACATTCTATGCCAAAAGCGAATATTGGTCGCGATGTTATACCAAGATTGCGTACACTAAATATGCTAAGGGTCAAGTTACATTTCACAGATTATAGAGAGGTTTGCTATTGAGAATTTTGATAAGCATATAATTATTATTACCTAAGTCTTAAAGATATTTATTTTTGTTTTTATTTTCTGTATATACAGTAATATACATATTACATACAGAAGTAGGGATTTTTGAACATCGTCATTTGACACGTTCGTCTCGCGTACGATGAAGTAAGTGGTTTGCGAGAGATACCAGATTTTACAGTGGATTTCGTACATACAGTATAGCACTGCTTGTTGGGAGGGCAAAGCAGCTGTAATTTATGATCTCTTCTCTGCATTTTAATTGCTTTGATTTATAATAGTAAACAGTCAGGAAAGCCAGAAACTGACACAACGCTCAGACCAAACTAATACAGTCCATTAACCTAAATCCTGAATTATTATTACTGGCATCATCGGGTTTTGAACACCTGACCTCAGACTCCTCACTTCGCTGATATGGAAGCTGTGTTACCAACTGAGCTACGCGTGCTGGCTTACACTGCGTTCCAAATTATTAAGCAGATTACATTTTCTCCAATGTTTTCAAAAGTTTTTCCCCGATTTCAATGAAATTTGTAGCAAATAATCACTATATATAGCAGCATTGATGATATTCATTTCGATAAAATATTTTGATAATTAAAATAATTATCTCATTTTATTGAAAAACATGTAAAATATTGTGTTCCGAATTATTAAGCAAGTATTCTATTTACGGATCTAAATGGTGAAAATGGGTAAGAAGAAGGATTTAACACTAACTAAGAAAAGAAAAACAGTCAAGTTACTCGCTGAAAATATAAAATCTATTGAAATTGCGAAGCAGTTTGGCAGAGCTTATCGAAATGTAAACAAGTTTGTAGCGGAGGGGACCAAACTGAGGCAACGAAGTGATAAACGAGCTATAAGAAAAGTGACAAAGCGGCAGATATCTGTAATCAAGCGCAAATTGCAAAGCATCTGTAGTGAATACTCTTATTTTAGTTTCAAGATAAATGTTAATTTTACAGTCTTGAATTTCGGAATAGTTATAAATTCATTTTAAATTAGTTACCCATCATAATTCAATTGTGAACCACATTAATACTAATTTTATGTATACTATATTATTTTATTGTATGTAAACATAATAATTATATATCACAATTGTCAGTTAATTATTTATATTCAAATATTTATTTTAATCTAATACCATGTCCATTTTACAAATAAATAATAGAAATCCAAGGGTTATATTTTCCACCTTTGGTACTGTCGCAGTTTCGCCTAACGGACTCAATACGGCTAGTGAGATAATCACTGGTTGGCACTTAACCAGCGGCAGTGCTTATGGCTACATCATCCAAGTTAACCTATACCGGATAGATGCGCTACGGTCCCAAGCCGTAGCTTGCCTAGGCCCAACGACGACGACGTAAACCAACAATTGGTGACTCCGGAGTTGGATTCCCCCCTTTTACCCGAACGACTAGGACTAGACTGTAACGTCGTTCGTGCCCATCACCCCCTTCACCCGAGCGACTAGGATCAGACTGTAATGTCGCTCGTGCCCTCTGCCCCTCACCCCTGCCCGTGCGCTCTGTGCCTGCGCTCGTCTCAACCTCCACTCCTTCGTTGGTAACTTGTCGTCTTGCTTGTACGTCAGCAAGCATAGGAGAAGATGCCTGACGACGCTGGTGCCATCTCCCACTTGAGCGTAAAGCTCCCCGTCTTCTGGCCGGGTGATCCATTTATTTGGTTCCACCAAGTGGAATCACAATTCAACTTGGGAAGGATCACCGCTAGCAGGACAAAATACGATCATGTTTTGTCCTCTCTACCAGCGAGCATCATCTCTGAAGTCCGTGACGTCATCGTGTCTACTTCCACGAGTGAGGACCCATACAACGATCTGAAGTCTGCCATCCTGTGCCGCACCACTGTCTCCGAGCGTGAGAAACTACATCAGTTAATCTCAAAAGAAGAACTTGGAGACCGTAAGCCCACTCAAATGCTGAGGGCTATGCAGTGCGCTCTAGGCGAACGCGCACAAACCTTCGATAAGGACATCTTTAGACAGTTGTTCTTGCAGAAACTTCCTCCATCAGCTCAGCGTGTCTTGGCCACTATGGATCCTGCTACTCCAGTTGATAAACTAGCAGAAACTGCCGACAAAGTAGTGGAGATTGACACAGCTCCGTCAACAACGTGAACACACAATCGGAACTGGAGTTGAAAGTGAAAGAGTTAAGTCAACAACTCAACCACGTTTGTTCTCTGCTACAAAATCAACGGCAAAGAAGCCATTCTCGGTCAAGATTTACGAAGAGGCATCGTTCGAGTTCCGGGAAGATCTGCTTCTACCACGCCAAATTTGGAAAGAAGGCTAGGAAGTGCATCTCCCCTTGCAATTTTTCGTCGGAAAACCCCAGCAGCGAGTCCTAATGGCGTCTAGTACTCGCACTGCCAACCTGTTATTCATAAAGGACAGGAACTCTGGTGTCAATTTCTTGGTCGATACCGGAGCGTCAGTCAGTGTATTCCCTCAAAAATCTGGTCATAAGCACTCGGAATCTCCGCCTCTATACGCTGCTAACGGTTCACGCATACCCACGTACGGTACTCAGTCCGTGAACTAAACTTGGGCCTTCACCGATCCTTCAAGTGGATTTTCTCTGTGCTCAAGTGCAGCATCCCATAATCGGCGCTGACTTCCTCCAGCATTTCAAACTCCTGGTGGATCTTGACAAGCGACGCTTATGCGACCAGGCCACACTGCTTTCTGTTCTTGCCAAACAGGTTGCCCTTCCGGACGCCTCGAACTCTGCACTTTCCCTCGTTCCCCCTAATTCCATGTACCAGTGCCTTTTCCAACGATATCCAGGAATTCTTCAACCTATGCAGATGGGTGATACCATTAAGCACACCATTACCCATCACATTACAACAAAAGGTCCCCCTGTGTTTGCAAAACCCAGACGTCTTGCCCCGGACAAACTGAAAGCTGCCAAATCGGAATTCCAGCTTATGATAGATCTTGGGATAATAAGACCTTCCAAAAGCAGTTGGTCCTCTCCCCTACACCTGGTCCAGAAGAAGTCAGGAGACTGGAGACCATGTGGGATTACCGGTTTTTAAATTCGACAACCATCTTGGACCGATATCCGGTACCAAATGTCCAAGACTTTACTTCTCTTCTCCACGGCAAATCTATCTTCAGTAAAATAGATCTCGTAAGGCTTTCACCACATTCCCGTAAGCCTTCGGATATTCCCAAGACTGCAGTTTGTACACCATTTGGGTTATTCGAATTTGTGAAGATGCCGTTCGGGCTACGGAATGCTGCGCAAACCTTTCAGAGGTTTATAGATGAGGTCACCAGAGGCTTAGACTTTGTTTATGCTACATCGATGATTTGCTTGTGGCCAGCTCAACGGAAGAGGAACATAAGGAACATCTTTCACTCCTCTTTCAACGCTTAGAACAATACGGTGTTACTATTAATGCATCTAAGTGTGTGTTTGCACAGCCAACCTTGGAATTTCTTGGTCACACGATTTCGCAGCACGGAATTACCCCCCTTCAGGACAAGTGTGAAGTGATAAAAAATTACCCTATGCCAAATAATCAGCGTGAGTTACGTCGGTTTCTAGGTTTGGTAAATTATTACCACAAGTTCATTAAAAACTGTGCCAGTGTTCTTGCTCCTCTACACGCTATGATCACACACAAACGCAAGGTAACGAAATTGGTATGGTGTAGCGATAGTTTACAGGCGTTCGACAATGCCAAAAATGCTATCAATAGTGCATTGTCTCTGTCATTTCCTATCAGTGATGCCCCCTAACTCTGACGGTCGATGCATCAGATGTTGCGATCGGTGGAGTGTTGGAACACAACCATTAACGGTCAACAAGCACCCATCGCGTTTTACTCGAAAAAGCTGCAGCCAGCCCAAACGCGTTATAGTGCTTTCGGACGTGAACTTCTTGCTATTTACTTAAACGTGAAGTATTTCAACATTTCCTTGAAGGCCGAGAGTTTTGTGTTTTTACCGACCACAAACCTTTGGTCACTGTCTTCAATAAAAACAGCTGTAACCACTCTCCCAGAGTCATCAGGCAACTCGATTATATCTCGCAATTTACCACAGATATCCGCCACATCAAAGGTGTCTTGAAACACTCCAGCGGATGCACTTTCAAGAATAGAGATTACTTCTGTTACCCTCAGCTCTACACTGTGGAATGCTATTGCACAGGATCAAGATAAGGATACGGAACTACAAGACCTGCTCAGAGAAGACTCCACTCACTCACTTTCCCTCAAGAAAATGAGTATGCCAGGATTGTCTGTGCCCCTCTATTGCGACGTATCAACAGCTGCTATTCGCCCTTATGTCCCTCCATGTCACAGACAAGCAGTCTTCACGGATCTTCATAAGCCCTCCCATCCTGGTATCCGTGCTTCGCAACACCTGGTTACCTCTCGCTTTGTTTGGCCCTCGATGCGGAAGGATGTCAAACATTGGACCAAAACGTGCCTTGCCTGCCAGCGTGCCAAAGTCCAAAGGCCCACCAGGTCCCCCTTTGACGCATTTCCGCCCCCATCCCAGCGATTTGAGGTAATTCATGTAGACATTGTTGGCCCTCTTCCAGTGATTCAAGGCCAACGTTATCTGCTCACCTGTCTCGACCGCTTTTCCAGATGGCCTGAAGCCATCCCACTTCCTGATATCCAAGCGGACACTGTTGCAAGAGCCTTTCTTCATGGATGGGTATCAAGATTTGGATTGCCGACAAAAGTCATCACTGACCAAGGTCGCCAATTTGAGTCTTCGCTTTGGAAGAAGTTTACCAGCTTGTTGGGTACAGTACATGCGCATACCTGTGCGTATCATCCGCAAGCTAACGGCCTCGTCGAACGCTTCCATCGCCAGCTGAAGTCATCCCTTATGTGTCACGAAGACTCCCATTGGATGGATAAGCTTCCACTCGTGTTGCTTGGTATTTGCTCTGCATTTAAGAGTGATCTGAAGACTACAGCGGCTGAACTAGTCTATGGAACAACACTGCGGCTACCAGGTGGCTACTTCACTGCAGGGGATAAGTCATGTGATCCTACGGAATTCGCTCAAACACTTTCCTCTCACATGCAGTCCCTTCAGCCTGTTCCCCCTCGATTGACTAGCCAACAGAACATCTTTGTTTCCGCAGCCCTCCAATCTTGCACCCACGTTTTCGTTCGTGTACCTCTCCCAAAACGGCCTCTCCAATGTCCATATGACGGGCCCTATGAAGTTCTCCGACGTACGCGCAAATCATTTCTCATCCAGCGCGGTTCCAAGGTCGACAAGGTTTCTATCGATCGTCTTAAGCCTGCGTTTTTGGAATCAACCTTAAGCGAGGTACATGTAGTTACCAAAAAGGTCCAGGGAAAATCTGTGTCGTTCGGAACTCTTTGAACTTCCTCTCTGGTGGGGGAGTGTGTAGTGAATACTCTTATTTTAGTTTCAAGATAAATGTTAATTTTACAGTCTTGAATTTCGGAATAGTTATAAATTCATTTTAAATTAGTTACCCATCATAATTCAATTGTGAACCACATTAATACTAATTTTATGTATACTATATTATTTTATTGTATGTAAACATAATTAATTATATATCACAATTGTCAGTTAATTATTTTATATTCAAATATTTATTTTAATCTAATACCATGTCCATTTACAAATAAATAATAGAAATCCAAGGGTTATATTTTCCACCTTTGGTACTGTCGCAGTTTCGCCTAACGGACTCAATACGGCTAGTGAGATAATCACTGGTTGGCACTTAACTAGCGGCAGTGCTTATGGCTACATCATCCAGGTTAACCTATACCGGATAGATGCGCTACGGTCCCAAGCCGTAGCTTGCCTAGGCCGACGACGACGACGTAAACCACCATCCATTGTCCTCAAGTAAAGAGGTTTTTGAGCAGGCTGGCATACATAATGTACCAAAAACATCTCGATGTGGAATCCTCCAAACAATTGGCAAGACGTGTAAACCTACGATTCAGTCACCATTAACACCCAGGTACAAGAAGCAGCGTGTTGAATGGGCGCGTCAGTACGTGAAAACAGATTTTAATACTGTATTGTTCACCGATGAATGAAAAGCAACCCTTGAGGGACTTGATGTTTGGTGAAGAAGATGGATTGCTAAGGGTCAATCTCTACCATGGAATGAGGTATTCTTTTAGAAAGTTTGTGTAAGACTGGGCATTCATTTTTACACCATCAGGCACTCTGTATGGGACAGCTACTTCATTGCCTATCAATCCTGCCCAAAACATGACACTACCTCCACCTTGTCGGTGTCTTAATCTCGATGGTAGAAATTGGCTTAAGAGTTTAAGAATTTCCATATATATATATATATATATATATATATATATATATATATATATAGATGGCGTTTAAAAAAGGACTGGCTATTTTTATTTTTATAATAACCGTTTTTGTTATGAATTACAATAACCGTATTTTATATGAAGAAAGTATATAAACTTTAGATTTTTTTAAGTGTGTAAATATTTCAAATATGATCACTATTGACCCCAAATAATTTTATTTAAACGTGTTCCACTTATTGAAAGCGTATATTCAAGATAGGATTTATTTCTAACCGTTACCAGCTTACGGCTAGCCTTGCCCCCCCCCCCCCCCTTCCTCATACTTCCCCGACCTTAATCCTGGCGATTATTTTTGTGACGATTATTTAAAAGAAAAAGTCTACGAAAATAATCGAAGGACCGTTGATTAGCTACAAAATGAAATTACAACAGTAACAGATGGAATTGCAGGAAATATTTTAGCAAGAGCTGCTCAGAATTTCAGAGCAGCACGTTTAAATCAAATTATTGGAGTAATTGTTTATCATACTGAAAATGTTTTCTATTGAAGAAAAATTCTAAATGTGTATTTACTTTATTGGTATAAAAATTGGTTATTGTATTTGTAACTTACATACAGAAATATTTATTAAAAAATAAAATAATCAGTTATCAGTCCTTTCTTGAACGATATATATATATATATATATATATATATATATATATATATATATATATATATACATACAGGGTGTCCGAGAATTATCTGTAAAATCTTTGGCTGCTATTAAAAGTCAACCATGAAGTGTAGAAATTCCAGTGTTGTCCCATTTTACAGAGAATCTCATTAAGTTTTTTCTGATACCACGTTTTGACAGTTTTTTAGAGATGTACGCGGGTGACAGACATTGATGATTTGAAAGCAAGAATCACAGCTGCTATTGAGCGAATTGATGTGGATATGCTGCAGCATACATGGCAACATTTGGAGTATCGATTGGATGTTTCGCGAATCACTAATGGTGCACATATCGAATGTTTGTAACAACGTTACTTTAATAAAAGAAACTTTTGAAAATACAGATTCTAAATAATCTTGTTTAAGAATTTTACGTGTGTTATCAAGAATTTTATTAAAAGATGAATTGTACAGATAATGTTCGGACACACTGGAATTTCTAAAAAACTTGTCAAAACTTGGTATCAGAAAAAACTTAATGAGATTCTCTGTAAAATGGGACAACACTGGAATTTCTACACTTCATGGTTGACTTTTAATAGCAGCCAAAAATTGTACAGATAATTCTCGGACACCCTGTACACATATATAATATATATATATATATATATATATATGTATAGAAACGACGTAAGTATAGAGGAGTGTTCTGCACACGAGGAAGAGAAATAACAAACAATGAAAAATGATAGTCAGAAGTTGTAATTCCCCTACATAGGGCAGAAACCAATGCCTTGAGAGGGCACCCTCGCAAATCGTGAATATGTACATTTAACTGCAATGACCGCGCAGTATATTAACGTACAGAAACGTAATATACTGCGCGGTCATTGCAGTTAAATGTACATATTCACGATTTGCGAGGGTGCCCTCTCAAGGCATTGGTTTCTGCCCTATGTAGGAGAATTACAACTTCTGACTATCATTTTTCATTTGTTTGTTATTTCTCTTCCTCGTGTGCAGAACACTCCTCTATACTTACGTCGTTTCTATACGTTAATATACTGCGCGGTCATTGCAGTTAAATGTATATATATATATATATATATATATATACAGGGTGGCGCAAAAGTCGCGTATCATAGGAATTTTCAGTGTTGATTATATTATTTTTTTTCTTTTAGGTAGGGGATGGCTGCGAAATTAACAATGTATCGATGAATCGGTACAGAATTTAAATTCTGTACCGATTCATTGATTTGTTGTACCTGGTATTCCATACAGTAAAACCAAGCTCACCCTTTCGTCTATTGTTAATTTCGCAGCCATCCCCTACCTAAAAGAAAAAAAAATAATATAGTCAACATGAAAATTCCTATGATGCACGACTTTTGCGCCACCCTGTATATGCAGGAGCATAACGGAAAATTCCTTTTCTTCGCCTCTCTCACATGGCTTGTAGAAGTAAACAAGGTTGTAAAGCTCCAAACACGTGGGCAGGAACAGCCCACAAAGGAAGGCAGGTTTTATTTTGTTTCCCGAAAAATGCCCGCCAAGTCTACGCGTCACCGGAGCCTATATAAGCACGTGTCCACTTCAAATATCACTCTTTTACTCATTTTCCCCATTGCTCAGGCCTCACTCTGCACTCACTCTTCATCTCCAACCTTCGTCATGTAACTATAGGGCTGGGCATCCTGGATCCCGGAAGTAAAGTAGATAGTTCATTTCCCTGGAAAACTGTCATCGATCCCGGGATTTCCCGGTATTCTACTTTCAGGAGAGACTTTTAAATACAGTTTTATTATGGCGTATATTTATTTCATGCAAAGGCTTTTCACAATTGAAGTTTTCGTTCACCTGTTTTTTAAACTTTGAAGACCGTTTTCGCTTGAGTATGGGGTGAAATAATATCCCGGGATCCCGGATACCCAGCCCTATGTAATTCCACTCGCTCTCTGACGAAGATCGGAGAGCTGCCCGCCGACCACAAAACGCAGCTTAATCATACACGAAGCTGGATCATCTCCAGTGAGGCCTACTACTATTTCATCCCCTTGGAAGCAACATCACTTCTGCAAGATTCAACCGGAGTCATCCGTCCGGCCTTTGCTTCACTCAACATTCATCCATTTCGACTTGCGAATCTTCATTTCTTTTCAACAAGTAGCTTATCACTCCACCCAGCTCGTAGGTCCTTCCCTCTTCAGAGTTACCTTCATCGAAACCCAGGTCTGTAAACCTCACATAGGCCACAAGCTCATTGGGCCTACTGAACTCTTCTTTCATCGTGCCAAATGGTTTTGCGTAATCTATAAACTCAATATACTCTCAGACTGACTGAATAGGCTCTCTTCAAAGTGTCCTCAATACCGTTCAATCTAAGTCACGCATTTACGACCGCAGTTAAGCCTCTTTCATTACTGTACCAATATCTTATTGTCATTACCTCAGTTATTGTTTTAACACCAGTGTATCATCTAACTATTATACTGTATAAAAACCATTCCTTATTGTCATGACTCATTTCATTGTAATATTGCACATTTTCTGTATAAACAATTGTTAATCATTGTGAACAACTAATTCATTTATTTTTTCTAATTAAACGAAAACTAGTCATTTTCATCTCCTTTATTAAATATTGTTTATTTGGCTGAAAGGCAAATTGGTGACCCTGCATAATATTTCATTCCATTTTTACTCTACATATTATAGTGAGCCTACAGTCGCATAGGCCGCTGTATATATTATAATTATATACACAATCGTCCATTATTATTTATTTCAAATAATAAAGCAAAAAGTAAAGAAAACTGAAAAGAATAAAATTGCTGAAAAGTCAGAGGGCAATATGAATATTTATGTATAACCGCTAATAAGTTTGGTTATTAAGAATTATGTATAACCGCTAATAAGTATTGGTTATTAAGAATAATGAGTATATGTAGTTATTAAGAATGATGCTTTCTCGTAGTAACTGAAAGCAGTGAGTAATGCGTAAAAAATGGCACAGCTATTAATTAAAAATCCCCCCTCCCCCCAAAAAAATTTCAATACTCAATCATACATTCGAAATATAACTCCCCACTCCCACCCTTGTAGTAATGCTTAGTTAAGAATATTAATTTCTGTTTAATTAAATAAGATAATGTTTAATGTAAATCATTTACTAATAATTATGAAATTACGAAAAAGTATGTTAGATTTAAATTGTTTAAAATGGGTACAGTTGGCAGTCCTGAATGGAGGCCGAGAGAGCAGACTACCCATAAGGGAGTCAGTCTTGAGGCAACGCGTTACGCGATAGGTTGACGAAATGTAACGTAAAGTTAATTAAGTGTCCCTCTCCGACCTAAATTATTATAATAGAATTTCATACTCGCATACCCCTAACTTAACTAAACCATTTTCGGAATTAATAAAACGTTCATAAGTGTTAATAAAGAGTATTAATATACCCCCCTTCCCCCTTTGTTTTGTAACGAACTTTGAGTCAGGTCTCGGCGTCGCTACCATGATATTTATACGACACGGCAAAAAGAGTGTAGAGAAACAAAGTGATAAATGAAAGAAAGAGCCGATAGAGAATAAATAGAGATATGGTAAAGTAGAAAGAAGCGTAAATAATGAAGAGAAAGTAAATTAATAAAGCCGATCACTACACCCTTAACGCACCCCTTCCAGAAAAGCAAAAATGAAGCTGAAAGTAATGTAATTGCATTACTATTCAATTTCCTTTAATCAAATGCACGACCATAATGGCGACCTTTTATAGCGATCGTTTTAAAAACGCTTTCTAAATCCCTCCATTTAAGCTTTTCCCAGTGAAGAAGCAACGGCAATTTGATCAGAGAATGAAGTGTCAGGAAACGTATCCTGAAATTTGCATAAAATGAGCGTTTTCTCTCTCGCTCTTTCCTCCCTTCAAGGAGATGATTGTCTAAAAATGAACTTTTGAGAGGACGCCCAAATGACGAACATTTGATTACGTCTCAATACGAAAGAATCAAGCAAAATTCAAAATTTATTGAGCGAAAATCTACGTATATCGAAGAGGAAAGGAGAAAACACAACCACACACACACACACACATATATATATATATATTATATATATTATATATATATATGAGAGAGAGAGAGAGAGAGAGAGAGAGAGAGAGAGAGAGTGTGTGTGTGTGTGTGTGTTCCGAGGATTCTTTACAAACATGAAGATTATAATTGTAACCGTGATTCGTCTAATTAATTATTAACGATAATTAAGAGAACTGAATACTTCTAATGCATATACTATAATTAATATTTATTAACACAACCAATTAATAACTTGCTTTAACAGTATAATTTTTCATGTGCTAAACTCCAATCTTTCCACTCGTGTCATTCCCATTCAAGGCTCGCAAAAGAGTATGCACAAAGTGAGAAATTCAGATTTGAGAATGAATGCCACTCCTATTCACAAAGGAGTGGTAAAGGTGCGAAATGAGAATGGATAATATTTCCTAACCTAAACTAGACCAAAATGGGAAAGCCGTAGATAAGAATGACATGAAATGATGGAAATAAATCGATTTGAGAAGTGCCTCCCTTGAGATTCTAACTCGCAGATTTATCAGTCATCACTCAGTAAAAGTGGCACATCAATGTCACATTTAAGCGTAAATTTTATATAACACTGATGTATATGTGTAACATAAGCGTAACTATTTCAGCTTTAAGGAAAGTTAAACTCTTTCCTACTCTTTTATTCCGAAACTTTTGGTTGGTAAAAAAAAAATTGAGACCCTTACTTCGTTTTGTATCTTTTTGTTGTTGGGTTTTATTCCTTTTAATTGCGTAACTTAGGTATAGCGTTTAATAACACGACGAAAACTATATGGATTCTTCCCTATAAATACAAGCAATAAAATGCCATAATTTGCGCAATACTTAATATACATATTATGGCATTCTGCCATATTATGGCATATTGTAAACGGAAATTTTAATTAAATTAAAGTAACTGCAAGCATGTTTTCATGTTTATATTTTGCAATTAAATGTAATTATAAACATGTGTTACTGTTTAGATTAGTGGTTCCCAACCTCGGGTTTCGACCCAAATCAGTGTCGCGGGGGTCCTCAAGTAGGGTCGCGAAGGGTCACTATATTCACTATTTCTTAATGCAATAGTTATATACATATTTAAATTTTATAAGCCTGAGGGTTGAGAGGTCCTGTTCGTGGCCAAATTAGGGTCAGAACAATCAAAGGTTGAGAACCACTGGTTAGATAGTTAGACGTCTTGCTTAAGGCAAAAATAATGAAGGAACTTAAAAGAATGAATTAGAAGTATTTTTGAATATTCATGACATGGAATGATTTTTTTTTATTGGCGAAGAATTTGTATTATATTTTCATTTTTAATGAAAATATGTTCCAAAGTATTTTTGAGATCTCTGTCTGCGCATGCACGTTGGTCTGGTGGGTTAGACCAGTTCACAGTTTAAATGAAGAACTGCTGACAAAAAAGTTGTGTCAGCGTTGCGTGGCAAAATTGCGTTAAATAAGGTTACAAGTAAGTTACGTTAGAGTTACTTACAAAAATAATACGGAGTTATTATATTGGAATTAGGAGTAACAGTAATTGAGTTTTGGGTGCGAAATAAAATCAGAATAACATTGTGTCGGATGTTATTCTGAACTACAACCGAAAGTGCTTCATGATACAGTCGCAGGAAACACTCGAATATTGTTGATGATGTTGCGCTGCGGCTCCTCTATACTGTAAGAGTTGCTGAAGCAAAGTTTTTCTTTCATGTCGATCCCCAAAGAAGGAAATCTGATGGTGAGAGATCAAATGACTTTGATGGTTACAAATCTTTCAATATGATTTACCACCACGGTAAGATTCTTTGAAAGATGTTCCCTTTTCATGTCTGATTTGATGTTCTGTTAATCACTTTCCATGTTTGTTTTGGGTCACCATTTGACTTACGAAACTTATTTAAATAACTTTGTTGAGGTTTTAATTGGATGTCTTTCATGAATAGGATGTCAAACTGTTCGAACTTTGCATTTAAAAAATCCAGATCTTCGTTAATGAATCATATCACTCTAATATCATGATTCAGTTGCAAAATTGTATGACCATAACTGTAAGACTATAAGGTATTCTGAAGTACAGAAGGAACAAAGTCACTACAGTCATCAGTTCAGTCCAAACTAAAATGAAGATGAATTTGATGAAGACCACTCAGCTCCATCTTTAGAAACCCCTGCTGGCAACCCTACTCAACCTTTTAAAAGGATCGACCTCCTACTACGTCGGAAGCCATTGCTGAAGCATTGGAGACTTTGGTAAGAGAAGTAAAAGAAACGAGAAAAGAAAAAATGTGAGACCAAACCACAAAAGGCTTGAAATACGAAAAGGTATTTTGACTAAATACATAAATTAGCGAAAAAATAATTTATTTTCGGGCTTCCTAAAAAATTATTGTAAGGATTAAAGTCCTTAAGGTAAAAATGTCTGTTTTAAACCATAATTTTAAAATTAGTCACGGCGGTTTTTCACATGTATTTTTTTTGTTTTTGATATGTAATTTGATATGCATTTCTCTAAACTTTATAGACTTTTGTAACTATTTGCTTTTACATCCTTAACGTTATTAGAAAGGAAATATTCTTGTTAAATTATAAATAGTAATTTTATTTTTATTTTCGCCATTTTTATTGCCCTTATAAGCATTTGTATTCTTATTCACAATAAAAAAGTTGGATCGTTTAAACTATTTCCCCTCCCCCCAACATACTCTTTTCAACAATCCACCCCAATGTTGATCTTTTCAACTATATCCACCCCCCCCAAAGTTTAAACTCTGCAAATTAACCAAATATGATAAGAAAACAATAACAACAAATAAATCACAACAAATGGATATTTGCATTAGTTTTAACGAAAATATCACGACTAAACCTAACCAATCGTCAAGGGCGTACAGTTGACCTAACCGGGCATTCAAATTTTATCCTATGTAAATAATGGTTCTCTATAAACCGGAAATATGATAAAATATAATAGAATTTTCAAGATATGTATCTTCTATACACATCTTAAAAATTCCATTATGTAAATAAGATAAGTAAAACCTGTTAAATTATCTTCCCCCTAATATGACCTTTTAAACTATGTCCCCCTCTCTGAAGCTGGGGGGGGGAAATAGTTTAAAAGATCCAAAAAGTTTAATGATTGCCACAATTTACTCCTTCAGTTGCTATGTTTAAAGGCGTTTGTTCATACGAAATTAAACGACTAACTCATTCGTAATCTTTTGGTAATATACGCCAGTTATGGTAGAACAATACAGCAAATTAACCAGAACAGTTGGGTTGCCACTTACCAATAATAATGAAAATAATAAAGCTGTACAAAATATTATGTCCACAAATGAACAAAGAATTATGTCCGCAACAAAATTTTACATTAGAAACATTTCCATTTGAAGTTTGTGATCACTTGAAGATCAGGCCCCCCAGCCTTCTTTAGTTAGATTTATAAGGCTAACTAACGAAATATCACGACCTAACCTAACCAATCGTCAAGGGTGTACAGTTGACTTAACGATTGGTTAGGTTAGGTCGTGATATTTTCGTTAGTTAGCCTTATAAGGCTAACTAGAGAAGGCTGGGGGGCCCTGAGGTTCAGGTGATCCGAAGTTTGTTTTCTTTACGGAACGCAAAGTAAAAATAATCACAAATGAAATGTAATATAAACATATTCATTTCGAAAATTTATGGCAGATAAAGGATATTCCTGTAGTAATAATAATGTAGTCATTTTACTAGATATACAGGGTGATTCAAAAAAGTGTTAACACTTACCGTATTTTCCGGCATATAAGGCGCGCTTTTTTTCCCCAAAAAGTCTCAGAAAATCACCCTGCGTCTTATATACTCAAAGTCAGGGTCATGGGTAGGCTTTGGGTGGTCACGGCGTCCTGGTGGACTCCTCAAAAAGCCGTCGCTTCTCGTGTGGGACCAGTTCCGGTCTCACATATCAAAGGCCACTAAGAGTAGAGTTAACAGATTAAAAACAAAACTAGCTGTAATACCTGGGGGATTAACAGGTCAATTGCAACCCTTAGATGTGTCGATAAACAAACCTTTTAAGGGGTACATGCGTGAAGAATGGAACAAATGGATGACGCTCCCACAGCATGAGCTGACACCAATAGGTCGGATCAAGAGGCCTGCAATAGCTCAGGTTTGCCAGTGGGTCAAAAATGCTTGGAATGAAGTTAAAACCGAGACAGTTGTACGGTCTTTCAGGAAGTGTGACATTAGCAGTGCCATTGATGGCACAGAAGATGACCTTTTATATGAAGAAACGGACACTTCTAACTCAGAGAGCATTGATGACCCCGAAGAATGCATGGATGAGGTTGACAGTGGCCATGATGAATAAAAATATTTTCTTTTCCCATTGCCTCATGTTTTACAAATTTAATAAAAACTCCCTAAGTTATAGTATGTTTGTACTAAAATGTTCTAACTAAATATGATGTTGAATGTTTTGATGTTAAAACCACTGATCTCTACACGATCTTACAACCATTCGTCTTGCTCTGTGTCGTTAGTGTTTATGGTATTATAAATGGACATGCAGTTCATTATAGTAATAGAGTTGTAATACTCATAAAATAAAATAAAAAATAAAATAAAATATAAAATATAAAATAATAAAATAAAAAATAAAATAAAATATAAAATAATAAAATAAAAAATAAAATAAAATATACAATATAAAATAATAAAATCAAATATAAAATATAAAATTCGTGTTTTTTAAAACCTTTAACTCACTAGGCCTAGCAAGTACTGTATTTTTTAATTTTTTTCAAGAATATGCCTGCCAAAATTAGGGTGCGTCTTATATGCTCATGTGCCTTATATGCCGGAAAATGCGGTATATGGAAAAGAATTACAGATGTCATTCAATCAATATCACCAGAGATGTGCCTTAGGGCTCTGGAAGCAACGTTTGATCGCTTTCATACATGCATAGATATCCGTGGACAGCAAGTAGAGACTGTATGAAGCACTGTTTGCCAAAAAATTTTACAAATAAATTGGAAATAAAAAATAAAACCCCACGTAAGTGTTAACATTTTTTGAACCACCCTGTATAATGACTATTTGTAAAAAAGTAATATAAAATATAATACAGAGAGACATACGAGTAGATTAAAATGCTTAATTAGATATATGTACTATGCATATATGATATATGCTTAAAGCAGCATCGCCTTTGTAAAGTTGCAAGATGTTTTCAAATAAGTTAATTGACAATGTATTTTTTCTAATGAAAGGCATTAAATACATAATAAAATACATCAAATGGAAATACATGATACAAAATAACAAAA